>CATIWM010438991.1:0-33276 GCA_949671775.1 Mallotus repandus
TGGGCCAATCCTAGCTTGATAAATTGGACTTCCTTGACTAGCCCAATCTTGCATATAGCCAATTAAGGCTTCTTGTAGCTTCTTGGACCTTAACCTTGTAATTGGGCCTTGTGGCATGATTAAAGGATCCTTAGCTTTATCGTTGGGGTTCTTATTGTCCTCTCCATTAAGTCCATCTTCAAGCTTGGCCATATCCATATCATCAGCTCGTGAGGGGACACCTGTAAGTGCAAAAATTGAGTGTTTTTGACTTCTAATTGCTCCGGATACTTTAGGTATACTTTTGGGATAATATACTTCAACAAAATATAGCATGAAGATAATATTTCTTATTTCCGGATATGAATGAGTATTCTTGATAAAAATTAAGTTCCTACACACTTAAATGAAATCATTAGTAACTTAAATTGATTGCCAAAGATCAAAATTAGGAGTTTGATCATACAAACGGTCAACAATAAGTCACCCTCCAAGAATAATAATGTCTAAGAATCACATACAGAAATCAAGAAACATGGATGAGAAAAATAATTAACATAATGGTAAAAGTTCCATTATAAGAGCCATCAAAGGCAATGAAAATAAAATGTTAAAATCAGAAGGACAAATCTCATCATTAGTAATAACTTTGTTTGTGGTGTAACGATCAATGTACATTATAGAACAACAAAAGCACAGCTATAATAAAATAAATATTAAATTAAAGAAATGACCAGGCCAACAATTCCCATTTAACAGGGACAACATTATAATTTCCAAAGAAGCTAAAGTCGTGACAATGTTAAAAGTAAATTGAAAATCAAGTTTAGTATTAATCCCAACGCAGAGCTTGAATTCATTGAGCTAAACCCAGCATGACATCTCTGTAAATTGCCAACGCAGAGAACAGTAACCAGTGCGAAATTCGATATTTTAGATTAGACCAAATCGAGAAAAATGTCTCAGGAATCTTTGAAACCAGATTTCAAGCAATCAACACCAGAATCAAAGATTGAAGCTTCCGATCCTATTTTATATACAAACAACAATAACCCATAATTCAGTTACCCTTGCACAAGGTTTGGCTTGTATGGATCACCAAATTAGATTGAATCTACCGTATGACAAATGATAAAATCATTAAGAACTCATTAAAACAAGGCCCAAAATATAAATAAATAAACAACCATTGAAATTGTTACTCACAAGGCTCAATTAAACCAAACGAAAAGCAAAGAGCCAAAGGGCTTGATTAGGGGAGACTTCGAATAATTTGGAAGCCAAAGAGGCCATTTGAAGAAGAAGACACTGAGCTCGATGGAGAGGAGGGAGAAGAGAGAGGAGAGCTGACGATGTGGTGGTTGCGAGAGAAGAAAAAGGAAGGAGGAGGGAGGAGAGTAGCGCACATTTTTTTGCGTAAGGGATTTTTTTTTTGGCATTAAGAAGACATGTGACTATTTAATTTTAGATATGTTGAACATTTTAATAAATAATGAAAAGTGAGTGCATTTTGGTGAAAGGAGGTCCTTTTTTAGGCATTTATGTTAAAATCCCTTTTTTTCCTTGCTTATATCTTGCTATTCAAAAGTCTAATAACAAAAACTCTAACTATTCTGAAATTCGAGCTATGTAAATTTATAAGGGAGTAAAAATTCTTTCAACATTTATTTTTTCGAGACTCAAATCTTAAATCTTATTTAAAAAAATACAAAATTCTTACCACTTCAATCGGTAATTGGAGCCTTATTTTCAATACTCAGATACAATCACAAGCAAGTATTTTGTGATCAAGACAGGATGAACTTGAGGTTATATTTTGCCAAGAAGACCTTGGTCATCTTATTAATCTACTTGCTTATTGTTTAAGAAAAAGTTTAAGCTCATATTCAAAGTATTAATCTAACTGGAACATATACAGGTACACAACACACATCTCTTTCCTTTTGGGTTTCTTTAAACAGTAGAGTGTGGAAGAATTTATCCTAGAATTGATTCTTCTGTCAATATATCTTTTCTTTTGCAATTACACCATTCAAATTGCAGAAAGTTTTGCTGGATAAGGGAGGACTCCACTCACTGCTGCAGTTCATCAAAATTTGGCAACTAACATTGAATATCAAAAGCATGGGAATATGTATCCATTCAACGATAGTACTAAAGACTTTAGGCTCGAGATTTATTTAACTTTCAAAATTTCAAGAAGCAAGACAATTCAGATAAGTTTTATTAAAATTTGACAAATATTTTATATTTAAAGTAATAATATTACAAAAAAATATGAAAATTAATTTGTGATGTTAGAATATGAATGCATCTACATTTAAAAATTAAATACTAACTTATAATTAATATATAAATCTTTTATATTTAAAGTAATAACAATGGAAAAATATTAAAAATTAATATGCATGTGATGCTAGAATGTGAATATGTCTGTGTTTAAAAATTAACTATTAAATTGTGATTAGTATATAATCAATTATTGTTTTAATTATTTTATTTTAATATGGGTTATAGCTAGGTAAGCTCTGTCATTGATGACATTAGAAATATGTTAAATTTCCCAGAGATTGGCTAGCATGGAATTTTTCTCTTGTAAAGAGAGTTAGATAAATAGGGAGATTGCCAATGACCCTTAGATTGGCTGTTCAAACCCCCTGCTGCGCCCACCAAGATTTTAACTTGGATTTCACACCGAGGAGGTTGGTGGAATCCACACTTATAAAATTCATGTGATTAGCCTTTGAGATTAGCATTTTTCAGCACATCCAACGTCACACCATGTCATGACCAATTAGCACTAATCCATATAAACAAGAAATGAGTCTACTCTTACACCTATATCTAATTATATTTATTTATATAAAGTAAACAAGCATGCTTTCTTAGACTATTGTTGACAATGTTGTTCAAAAAATAAAAAGACTATAATCAACAACAAAAAAAAAAAACTATATAAAAGTATTTCATTGAAAGCTGGCTTGTTTTATTTCTAATTTGTATAATTTTTTTAACATTATACATTGTATATTAGAATTAAGGGAATTGGAGAGATGAAATCTCGATTAGATTCTAATCAAAGCTTGATCTTAAATCAAGATTTTATAGAATATATTTTATTTTCATGTTTAACCATCAAACAGAAAAAAAAAATTATATATATCAAATTAAACATTAAAAATTCAGGCCAAAGTGATAAGACATCGGTTTTAAATTGTCACTCATAAGGTTCGAACCGACGGCAAGTGACGGTTGGAATCCACGGCTCCCCTAACTTTGGGGAAAAAACAATATTAAACATTAAAAAAATGAAGGAGAAAACATCTATCAATTTCTTTCTTTGACCAAAAACTCTATCATTTTCTTCAGATTATGAAACGTTTATATCAAATGATCAAATCAAGTTGACGATGCAAAGGCTAATTGCCGCTTCCAAATGTTAATGGGTAATCTTCGAATCTACCCCAAGATCACTATTTCACCCTCAAGTTTCTTCCTTTTATCTTCACAAACACACTGCACCCAGAAACAAAAAGAGAAAAAGGAGGGAGCTTTACGATACAGATTAAACACACACAGAACAGATACTTTCTCTTTTTATTTGTGCTTCTTTTTCTTTGCGAAGAAATGAAAATGAAAATCAGAGACCTTTGCTAGGATTTTTCTTTGGTTTGTTTTAATCTTTTCTTGATAGATAGATAGATAGATAGGTAGATAATTGATAGATAAGTTTGAAGAATGAGCAGAGACGACGATGACCCAGGAGAAAAAAAGAGAGAGCCTAAAGAAGGGTCTTCAAAAAGAAGGCTAACGAACTTCCAAAAAGATCTGATGGCTGGTGCTGTGATGGGAGGCATAGTGCACACAATTGTGGCTCCGATAGAGAGGGCGAAGTTATTGTTACAGACCCAAGAAAGCAATCTTGCATTTAAGGGTGGTGGGAGAAGGAAGTTTAAGGGTATGGTTGATTGTATCGTCCGTACGGTCAAAGAAGAAGGGGTTCTTTCTCTCTGGAGAGGCAATGGCAGTAGCGTCCTTCGTTATTATCCTTCTGTGGCTCTTAATTTCTCTCTTAAGGTAATTTCTAATTCTTATTTTGTTATGCAGATTAAATGACTGATAAAATGTTCGTTTGAATAATCACTGTGCAAGTGTTTGTGATTTTTTTTTTTTTTTGTTTTCTTGAACTGCTGTGTTGGTGTCTGTTGGTATGTGAATTTTGGATTTTATATTAACTGGTTTCTATCAACTTGGATGCAAAGATCCATACTTCTCTGTAGTATTACTAAGTTTTCACAGTAATAGGTGGAGAAATAGGTCGCACTACTGTCCAATTATTTATTTATTTATTTTTTTGTAATCTTGAATTTGACTTGTAATTGGTTATGCACAATTCCATGATCATACAGAGAGCTTAATATAAGATATAAGACCATTTTTATGGTTTCACAGTGCTTGGTTACTTTTGGAAGCCCATCTTGTAACTTTTCCCCCTTCTGATATAGTTTCTTGCTTGTGTCATTAAGTGAGCCTTTTTTTTTTTGAGCTGGTCATTAAGTGAGCCTTAGTTGCCCATCCTGACTGCATACAAGCCTTGAAAGAAATCACGTAATTTTTTAGGCAAGGATAGATTTCGGTCCTAGTGTGAAAATTGATAATAACTCATACTATTTTTTGCATTCGGATGCCTTTCATGCTTCTTCAATGATCTCTGCTTCTTCATTTGGCTAACTTTTTTATTGGATCTTTTCTTTCCACCAAAGGTTAGTCTTTTTATTTAGGCAATTTCATTTATTTCCTGTTGGATTTTTATTTTAGGCAGTCAATATTTTTTGAAGGATTACTAAAATAGTGAGTATATTGTCACCGCCAGTAGAAGTAAAGAATAACATATCAAGGAGGATTTCTTTTTTAAGAGTAGATTATTATTTATTTGAAGGTAAAAGCTATCTGGAACTGTGTGACGAATAACCGTCCACTAAGGGGTATGTTTGGGTACATTGTGACGTTTTTGTTGAGATATTGGAGTATGGGTATTGAAACTTCAGTGGCCAAACGGCAAAGCTTTGCAATGGTAAATCTTCGAGCAAGCCTGGGGTACTTGGAGGGAAGATGTTATATTTATAGAAATTGGAGTCCAGTGAATATTCTTTAAGGTGGGTGATGTTTTCTTGGGAAAGATGCTTAAAGAACTTGCTATGAAGATAGTTGTGTTTTTCTGCTCTTGCTTGTTTTATTGTAGGAAATCTCAAGCTTTTTACTTGAGAGGATCCCTGGTATCCTATTGGACATCATTGCACCTCAGAAGACATGTTTATTGATTTTGATTTATTTGAATGATGGCTCTTATAATCACAGAGATTGTTTGCTTATTGCGGTAGCTAGGTACTGTGCAGTTCGAAACATTGCTTTGTTGTACTTATATCTGTAGAACATGGTGTCAAGGTGTGAAATGAAAATGCCAAATAGCATATGCTTAGCATGAGAGAGTGTCATTGAAAATTCATGAGAAATATCCCAGACAACATTATAGAGAGGTAACAACTGATCATCCTGTAATAAGTTTTCCATTTAGGTGTCTTGGAGAAAATTGAAAGAATTAATTGTGGATGTAATTAAAGTATGGTCCAAGACTAAGATGGAGCAAGGTTGTTTAGAAAGGATCATTTTTAACTGGTGGTAGGATTATGGGTTATATGAATGATGGCACAAACTAGAATTTGGCAAGTTGTAGAGAAGCTTTTTTGGAGAGAGTATAAATCTGACTGTGAAATGATTTGTAGATGTAGATACATAATACTAGACTGAATTGTATATATTTTACACCCTTCATTTCTGGTTTGTTGTTTTGTCTTTCTGTTTCATCAAAGTTGGGTATTTCAGGGCTGAGTTTGTAAAGTAAACAGTAGAAAAGTGTGCATAACCTTTATTTTAGGTGTTGGAGTTGTGTATGTCATGTGTCCAATGAAATTTCAGTTGATAACAAAGTTTTTCATGGGACTGGTTCATCCCAGCTGATTGCATTTTCAACTTGAACTTGGAAGATAATGAAAATTAAATTTCACTTGGAAGTTCCTTGTAAAATAATGACATTGCTATTGGTTCATTCTATATTATGTTTAAATGATTAAATGGTTTTTAGAACTACTTCTCTTGCAGGATTTGTATAGAAGCATACTAAGAAATGGCAACCATCAAGATGGTCATTTTCTATCTGGTGTGTCTGCCAACTTCATTGCAGGTGCAGCGGCTGGCTGCACAACATTGATATTAATCTATCCACTTGATATTGCACACACACGCCTTGCTGCTGATATTGGAAGAACTGATGTTCGTCAATTTCAAGGTGTCTGCCACTTCCTGTCTACCATACGCCAGAAAGATGGGATTCGAGGAATTTATAGGGGGCTTCCAGCCTCGCTGCACGGAATGATCGTTCACAGGGGCCTTTATTTTGGGGGTTTCGACACGATGAAGGAGATTTTGTCTGAAGAAGCTAAACCTGAATTGGCATTGTGGAAGCGTTGGGTGGTGGCACAAGCAGTCACAACGTCTGCTGGATTGCTGTCATACCCGTTAGACACAGTTCGGAGGCGAATGATGATGCAATCTGGGCTTGAACAACCAATGTTTCATAGCACAATTGACTGCTGGAGGAAAATTTATAGGACGGAAGGGGTGGCCTCATTTTATCGAGGGGCACTCTCAAATATGTTTAGGAGTACTGGGGCTGCTGCCATATTGGTTTTGTATGATGAGGTCAAGAAGTTTATGCGATGGGGTGGGCTGTAGCAGGGAGTACTTTTTGTTTGTTAGTCTATCATCTCAAAACAAAGATGACACAAGAGAATAATGAGGTTTTTGAGGATTACAGAAGGAAAATCTTGTAAAGCACAAATCAGTTCTACACACAGCTAACGTAAAACACGTGTAAATGTCGCTCGTTTGCCATATTACATTTTGATTTTTGAAGCTACGGCAATTCAGCCTAGATTTTTCTTTTTTTTTTTTGGGTTAACAAACTGCAGGGTAATACAGGGCTTTCATAAAGTTCATTGATCCTTAATGTTTGAGCATTTCCTTTTTTTTTCCCCTTCATTTCCAGTTTTTCTTTTGCTTTTGGTGACCCTGTTATACGGATTTTATATTTTGTATGCAGACCAAACCTATTCATCCTTGACCCACATATTTCTGTGAAATAAAGATGTTTATGATGAGAGGTAGAAGCACATGTTGGACTTGCCTTCAATTACACCACCAGTTTTAGTGGAAACTATAATAACCAACACCATTAACCGGTTGAATTATTGGACAACATATAAGTCAGAAAACATATGAAGTAGTGGGATCACATTAGAGTGAGGAAAAGGCAGGACAGAATAAGAATATACCATTTTTATTCAGACAAATGAATATACCATTTGAGTGACATGGACCAATTAAATGTCTTGATGCAATGTACCATATTTAAATCCATCTTATCAGACACACACCCACTTTTAGTCCAGGGTGTAATTAAGGTGAAATTATTTTAAAAGTAGGTTTTTAATTTTAATTTTTTTTAAATTAGAAAATCATATGATTTTAGCATTGAAGAATTGCACAATAAAAGAACAATCCTCTCTTTTAAATTGACGATGGTAAAAATTGAACCATGCACCTTATGATGCCTTTAAAGAGGAGTTACTACTTAATTAATTTTTATTAAACTCATTAAGTATTTTTTTTTTTTTTTGGTTGGTATTGCCTAGTTTACTTTAAAAAAATTATCTCAAATAAATAGTTCAAATATTGACAATCTATATATGGTTGAAAAGAATGAAATCATTTTTTTATTGTCCAACTCAAAAGCTAAAATTAAGACTAATAATATCAATTAAAAACACACGCTTTCTAATAAGCCTAACTTTGAAGGTATGAGGAAATTAAGAATGTTAGATGAATAATGTTTATCCTTTTTTCATTTTCATTATGCAATTGATTGAATATTGATGTAGGGTTGGCTTTGAGTTTCATGTGGAAGTTGGTGATTTGTAGGCCAACTATCTGGGGAAGGCCTTAACTGGAGAGTGGAAGCAAGTGACACCATTACATGCCTTGAATAGTATTGATGATAAAGGTTTTTTTGCCAAGTACAAATTTGAGAAGGAGGGTGTGGTAGAAGTTTTAGGCTTTTTTAGCCTTTAAACCAAAGTTGTACAGGCAAATTTTTTTTGTTTTTTGAATCAAATTTTATTATAAAATTCAAACATTTTTGCAAAAAAAAAACTGAAATTTTATCAAAATTAGTTTAAATTTATTGAAATATATATATATTTTACGGAAAAATTTGTGATATATCTTCTATTTAATTAATAAAAATAAAAGATCAATTTTTATTTTACAGATCCTACCGCTAAATATATAATACATTCAGTATAAATAAGAATTTTTGAATCAAAATTAATAGTGCAAGTGAAGTGAAGTGGGAACCCAAAAGATATACAGTGAAAGAAAAGGCAAAGAACTAATGAAGCAAACAATGACTTCACCACCATTCAATAAAAAGCAAAAAAAATAATAATAATAATAAAGGAGAAGATGCTTTTGGAACTTTATTAGACTTGAGTCCACACACATATATATAGTTTTTAGACAAAGTGTACTCACCTCAAAACCATACCATTAAGGAACTTTCAGTGGGGTATACTTTGGATTTGCCTAATTCTAACCTTTTTCCCACTTAAATTATATTTATATTATTATATACAACACGCCATCAAAAACCCACAAAATGGTTTTTAAACTAAACAAACTTGCACAAAAAAAGAAAAAAAAAATCAAACTTTTCTTGTTATAATATTTATTAAATTACTGTGTTTGATAGGTTCTGTTTTTCTTTTAAATTTTTTGTAATAGAGCCAAAGAATCACCAAGTAGATTCTTGTTACGTTTGATGGACTGTAAAGGTCCCAGCAGCAACTAGTGTTATTTAAAAACCATTGCATGTTTGACAAGTGTAATTTAGATGTTAAATAGTTTTTTTTAAAAAGCGATGGTAAAATTTATAATACATATATTAAATATATTATGCCTATATATATATATATATATATTAAATAATTTATTAAATTCTGCTAAAATTAAAAATTATATTTATGTGTTAAAAATTTAAATATCAAGGATTATATATTTGAAATAAATAAATACCGTCCTCTCTAATTAAAAATAGCAGAATTTGAATTCTCCATTTTTGTTCTTATGGTGTTAAAAAAAAATTTCTAAAAGAATAATAATTTTTTTGAAAGAAAAGATAAAAACCCACTCTCTTGGACTGTGCTTGTAAAGTTGCAATTGTTGTGGTTCTAGTTTGTTGATGTTCCTGTCATCATCACTTATGGCTGTCTCTTCCAAACCCAAAGGAAAACAATAATTACTATTATTATAATAATAACAACAATGATAGTGTTAATTTGGTCCCATTTTTTAATTACGTATTTCATAAGTTGGTATCTTTTCTTTTACCTAAATAGGAAAAGATCCTTTGAAGAGTTCTTACCACCTTTGATTTTAAAACCGACTTGAAATAATTAAATCATAATATGCATACAATACAATTGCACTAATCTAGCTTCATCATCTTGAGTGCACAAAGTTTGCAATTATAAGTTGTTTATTCAAGTGTGTATTCTCTTGTGTTTCTTTCCCATTCATAGTGCTACTACTACTTACTAAATTTAATTAAACAACAATATAGCTAAATTTTAAGTTAAAATAATTGAATTTTTAACTGATCACAGGCATCTCCCATTGCTAAAACTTTTCTATGCACCCAAACAAGAAAAAGAATGGATTTTGGCAGGCGACAATTAAAAATGGACACGCGCCCATTTGATGAGTGTGGGGGCGGAGAGGAGAGTCCCAAACTAAACTAATTCAATGGCAGGTTGAAGGACATCAATCACCATTGCAAAATGTCTCATGGCATGGTGACAAATTTGGCCTCGTCTTTGCCTTCAAATTTATTTACAATGCCAAACTCTCTTTGTCATTTTCCAAAGCAGTACCATCTAACCACCCAAAATTGCTTTCCCTAATCATTTCCTCTGTTTTGTCTACTTAAAAAAAAAAATTACGCACTTTAATATTATACTAAAACATGTGATATACACTACTAGTAGTAGCAGTTGTTGTAATGTACTTGCTAAAACTTTGGCTTGTTCAGATTCCCTTTTTAAATCATTTTCAAGTGCAAATATTTAAGGGACAAACCCATCATACGCATGGTGATACCAAAATTCCAATCATCTAATAACCCATCTTTCCACCATTAGTGCTTCTTTCGACATTCTTGATTCTTATTCTTCTTCTCTTGTCCTTCTTTAATGTACACTACTTTCAACTTGATTCAAGTTGAATTGATTTCTTGCCTCTTATATAATCCATCTTTCAAACTAGTTTTCTTGAAACCTTATTGTCATGTTCATAACTTCACAAAAGATGTATTCTCTTTATAATCTAGTGGCTCAGACGATAAACATTAAAAAATGAGGTTATAAGTTCAATTTTTTTTTCCTGACTTTATAGTTACTAAAAAAAAACTACTCAAAAGGTACCCGGTTATCAAAATATAACTTTTTTTTTTGTCAGAGTTGTTGGATTTTAATTAATTCAACCCATCTAAATAGCAGTATAAGAAAGACAACCGATCCAACAATTACCGATTATATTTACTGAATTTTAATTAATTTAAATTAATCAAAAGCGGTAAAAATTTTACTTAAATAAAAAAGAATTTCTATCGATTATAAAAATGTAATTAATGTTTAATAATCGGTCATATATAAGCAATTTATATACATTTTATGGTAGCATAAAAAGAAAAAAAGAAAGCAAAGAAGAAGTGAATGATTTGGGAAGAAGAGTTAGCAATAATTGAAAGAACTTTGCCAGAACAGAAGCTCTGACAGTGCCACTCAACTTCGTCATTGTCACCGGATACTCCCAAAATCAAATTTCATAACCATACTCTCCTGCAAAATTTTCTTTTAAAGAAATTCAATGGCTGTGATTGCTCAATAATTGGTAATAGACCGCACATAATAGAGCAATCAGCCAGTGAATGATTGATTGATTGTAAACTCATTGTAAGCACAGATCAATTGAAAAAAAAAAATTCATCAACTTAAATGAATCTTCAGTTCATTAAATTATGCAATATCTAGCTGATTACATGGTCACACACATACATCTTCTTCTTCTAATTTTGAATAAAAGTAGATAAAAAGCAAATAGCATATGTAAAGTTCTCAAACTTAATTAATTTGAAAGCTTAATCACACAACTGAAGATTTCTTTTTCAAAGTGTTTGACCATGCAACAAACGGTGAACAAAGATTACAATAATGATGATAATAATAACAACATTAATAAGACTAATAATTAAACATAAAATTTATAGTAATTCCTGCCTCTATCTAGCTGATGATAGTTTTATATAGTAATTGATGATGATGATGACGGTGATAGTGTTTAATTGAGGATCATACCCAAAGAGCGCCAACTTCGACAAGCTTTGGAACTAGGAGATTGCTAAGATGCAGCTTGACGAGAGAGTCGAGTCCACCGATGCATGTTCCTCCAATGAAAACGGCCGGCGGAACATTATTAACACTGCGAGGAGAAGCGGAAGAAGAAGGAGAGGCGTCGTTATCGTGTGGCGGAGTCGGGAGAGCGGAGATCTCGCTATCATCTAACTCGATAACAGTAGGATGAACGCCGATTGAGGCTAGCAGATTTTTCATGACGTGGCACATGCAGCATGAAGATCGAGAAAATATGATCACCGGATGCTCGGCTATAAGCCGCTGGATTTTGGTTTCAGCTGATTCGATTGCGTCGATGGATAGAGAAGAAGAAGATGACGATAAAGAGGAAGAGTTGTTGCTCGTCGTCGTGGTTGTTGTTATGGTTGGAGGTGGCGGAGTTAGGTCGAGCCGGACGACGTCGTTAGAGTAACGTTGCAGGCCCTGCATCGGAGGTGGTGGTGGTGGAGGTTTTTGAGAGAAGTGATGTCAACGGAGGACAGGAGGCAAGTGTGTATGGGGTAGAGAGGTGAGCGAGCGAGCGAGGGTTTATTTATTTAATTATTTATATATGCGAAAGAAAGGGCGGAGGAGGTGGGTTTGGGTTCGAGTGAAGGTGGTTTGCTTACGTCACAAAGTACTGCATTGCACTGGCACTACTACTGCTACTATTCTTTTTATTTTTATTTTTATTTTTAAATTAAAATTCTTCTTTTTTGGGATCAATGCTTGCGGGATAGTATTCTACTTTTTCTAGCCCACGCGCCTACTTGTATCCCCATGCCACACATTAAAAGAAAATATTCCTGAGGTAGGTTTTACCGTCTTTTGGTCCTATTCAAGTCAATTCTAAATTTATTGAATTTTACTAAATATTAGATATCGGATAATTTTAGAAAAAAATTCTAAATAATTTTTCAAAATTATTTTAAGAATTAGCCACTTTGTTTTTCAATTTTAATTATAAACTATGATATTTATTTTAATATTACCATCTCATCACCCACTATTTTTTATTTTTTATTTAAATATTGATTTAAACATTTATATTATTTTGTTATACTATATGACTTTATATTTTAATGATTCTTTAAAAGATAAATAAGTTATGATTATAATTAAATGAGAATTAATCGAATAATTTTTATTTTATTTATATTACACGTAAAAAGTCTAATCTCTTCCCATTATTTGACAATTTTGGTATTGTTAAATTATAAGCAATCTTTTTACGATTTGTTTTGAGGTTAAAAACGACTTATAAATTACGATTCAGATAATTCATAACTCAATTATTTGATTTTTATAACCGACAACCTCTTTAGTTGGTGGCATTTAGTTTTTTGCTAGATTTTTTTATCAAGTATCTTTTAAATTTATTTTCTATTTATGTAATAATATTGCTTTTAATTTAGCTCAATGAGCGCTTACTTTAACTATAAAAAAAATTCTCATTAGTCCTTCACAAATAGTTTAAGTGGTAAAAAATATGGACATTCAGTTTGAGAAGAGTAGAATTCGAATCCCCCTCTCTTCTCTTATAGTGTTGGAAATTAACCATTTGTATTAATTAAAAAAGAAGTTCTCACTAGAGAGATGTTCCTAACGAGATCCTCTCTTTATATATGATGTTGATATCTGCTAATTAATGCATAACCTTGTGATTTTGTTTAAAAAAATTAAAAAAAATATCCATTTTGTTTTTTGATTACAAAGTGCAAGTTTTGAAGGATAAATATTCAAACATGGGGTAAAGTTATTCAAAGCATTATTTCTAAGAAAATGTGCATGATTTTTTTTTTTTTAAGAAAAAGTGTGCATGATTAGGGAGTGAATTTCACGTAAAAAATTAGGGAGGTGGGTGTACATAAATTTGTCGTCACGTCAGAAGGGTAGTTCGGAAATACAGGACAACTGCCGGAGGAGTGGAGCAATCACATGGGGATGGGCGGATGGGAGGTTAATGAACCTTACGTCACTTTTGACTTATTAGACGTGGAACTACAAGATTGAATCGTGACGTTGCCTCATACTACATCCTACACCAGATTATCAGTTTAACCCCTTTACTCTTACTTTTTCCCCGTCAGTCCTCAATTGCACTTTCAAGTTTCAAGATTACAATCCTATCTCTTCATTTTAAAAAGAGGTTTGACCCCAATTCAATTGTTGTTTTCAACATCAACTTTATCTTTTCATTTTCCTTCAATTATTTTTTATCTATTTGGATGTAATTAAAGTTTTAGAAGAGAAATTCACTTTCTTTTTCTATTTTCAGAAAATGTTGTCAAAGTTCAAGATTGATTTTCATAAACAATAATGATATTTTCTTTGTTGTTTAATTAATTGACAAATATATGTTTGTTATATAAAGGACATATTTTTTCAATAAAGTCTTTTTATATTTTATTATTGACAGAATTTGTAAGGAAAGAAATATAAAAACTACAACATATTGGTTTAAAATTTTCTAGGTTGTCATCCAAAACTTGTATGGATTATCTTTAATAATTTATTATATATATTTTAACTGGAAAAATAAATCATATTACAATAGATAAAAATAAAAAATAAAACTGAATTATTTTAAAAAGTAGTATAAATAGCATCATTGTAAATTTTGGACTAATTCATTTAGAATAAAAAATTTACATAATTAACTTGAATTAATTTAATAAATGGAAAAGGTGCATCTATGCCCTAATGTTTACCCCATGGAGCCGATAGGCCCTTAATATATTTTTTGGACCAAAAAAATACAAAATTAAATTTTTTAGGAGATTTAAGCCCCTGACTTTAACAACAGTTAATTTCTCCGTTAGCTTCTGTTGATGTGGCCATCTTTTACCTGCAGGCAACATCCTTTTTTTTTAACATAATTTCAGTGCAATTTCCCTCCACTATTAAATTTGGCGCAACAAAGAAAAGTTTGCAGGTTTGGGATGAATGGTTTGTAGACTCGTGTCTCTTCCTCTCAATCATATCATTCGCTACTTTCTAATAGACAGAGTCAACAATCTTCCTACTTACAACTCTCCTAGAAATTCTACGAAGCAATGAAGTGTTGTTCTTCAACACCCATCACCCGAAAGCTTCATGCCCAACTCATCTCTACGGGATTATACTTCTCTATTTTCCTTCAGAACCATCTTTTTGAAACTATAGATGTGTCGTCAACTTGTTGTCATTCTTTTGTGCCATGAAGGCTTGCACTGCCCTTGCTTATTTCAAATTGGCATTTCAATTACATGGGCTTGCTGAGAAATTTGATTTTCAAACTATGCATCCATCGATTTTAACTTCGGTTTTGGATATGTATATTAAGTGCAGTGCCATTAGCTATGTAGAGAAATTATCTTTGAGGTTTCAAAATCCAAGTTTGTTTTGCGTCAATAACATGCTTTCTGATTATTCTAATTCTCATGGGGTTGAAAAGGCACTTGACATGCTCAACCAAATGCCAGAATGTGATAATGTCTTAGAGCATAATGATTTCGATTTTGTCTTAGCATGGGTTTGGAGTAGACACTTTTAGTATGTTTGTTGACATGTGGACTTGAGATTTTAGATCTAATTCCATGACATTTGCTTGTGTTCTTAGTGCATGCGCTAGCATTTGTGATCTGGAATGGGGTACCCATTTGCATGCTCGGATTATACGAACAAAATCCATTCTTGATGTTTATGTGGGCAATGGTCTGGTTGATATGTATGCAAAATGTGGATGTTTAGAGTTTGCTAAGCATTCATGGTTCCTGTATCTATTACTTTCCTTGTATTAAACTCTGTTACAGTTGTTTGCACTCCTGCTTACACATTTGGCAAAAGTTAATATATCTTTTGAGTATCAATTAAATTAATCTTAATCTTTTTACCTACTTCTGCAATTTTTTTTCCTGCACAATTTATTTTCTTCTTTTTACACTAAAGTAGAACCCTTTTAGAATTTAGACCAAATTTTTTTTCTAAGGTCGGTCATTGAAGGAAGGGACACCAGTAACTAATGTGGCAACATCTAGGATCACCCAACAATATGGGATTCCTACGTTACGTTTCTTACAAGTGATCAGTCTTATTCAACTTGTTGAATTGGTTATTTTCTAATATAAATTGGAAAAAGATGCCTCAAATACCCGGTCAATTTATTTTATTGAATAAATTTACCTCTCATTTTGAGTATCTTTCTTTGAAGATATAGATATATTGGTTTAGAAGATATAGAGGTGGTGGTTTCTTGATGAGTATTAAGCCTTGTTTTAACTTGATATGGGTCCTTTTGTTGTAGCAGCACCTCCATAATTGCTCTTTGGATCAAACTCTGCAACTTGGCAGCCATCACCATCTCCTTTTTCAAGTTTTACTCTTCAAAATCTTTGTTTGTTTTGCTTTCTTTCTTTATTAGCTCCATGGATTCTGGTAATAGTGGTAGTGTCCATGAACACCGCCCTCGGTGGCAACCTCCAAGAACATTGTCGTTTGATCGCAGCAGCCATGGCTAGTGGAGGTAAGAGAAGACCCAGAAACAACAACAATAACAAGAAAATTCAGTAGCAATAATAGCAACAAAAGCAGAAGCATAAGAAAATCTAATGGAGTTGGAAACTTTCTCTTTGTAGAAGGCGATATCTTGTCTGATTGGAATCTCAGCTCTTCTCAAGGTAGCAAATTTCAGTTTTGTAGGATGTGTCATTGTGTTTTGGTTGTTGAGTTAAGATTAATTCACTATTTAATCAATTATTCATGTTTTTGTAAGTGGTTTTTTATTTTTTAGTCATTATTTTTTTTGTTTTTTTATAAAACATTGCCACGTTAGATGAAACTAATAGGATATAAGTTACCGTTAAAATAAGGGGCTTAAATCTCTCAAAAAAATTTAATTATGTACTTTTTGGTTCAAAAATACATTAACAATATATCTGCTCCACGGAATAAACATTAAGGACATGAATGCATCTTTACCCTTTAATAAATATTTAATTGAGTCGAAGAATTGAATGGACTATTTTAGGAAAAAAAAATTCATAACTACCCCTAACTTTTATTTACTTCATTAAAAGAAGAAAAAGCTGCTGTGGACTGAGACTGCTGAGGTGGTGGGGCAACTCCTATGGGTGATGACATAATCATCGGAATGGAAATACACTTTTCCTGTCATCATGACGATCCCTGGATGACACGTGGCAGTAATATTTAACTCTCCTTCAGGCATGGAAGATGTGGGGCCGCAGTCACTTTGAGTGTACAGAGCATATCCAATGGGAGAAGGGCACGTGTTTGGAGCGATCGATGGATTTGGAAGATGGGGCGTGGTGTGGTGTGGACGTGGTCCCTACAAGCAGAGAAAAGTTTCTCAAAGATGTACCGTTGATGGTGGTAAGTATTGGTGTCTGCCTTATGGTTGTGATGCATGAGCAGAGATTGCATCACCTTCCATCGGTCCCACTTTATAAAACTTCTTTACATTAATTTTCAACTTATTTTACAATTAGATACTTTATTACACGTAATTATAAAATAAATACTAACCACCATTAGATTAATTAGTAGAAATTATTTTTACTTAAAATAATATTATAAATTCAAACTATGATGTATACCCTTATATTAAATAAGTTGCTGGAAAAATTTTATTACTTTTATAATCTGTCCAGATTGAATTAAAGAACTTTTGAATCGATGAGTCAAATAAAAAATAAAAAATAAGTAATAAATTATAAAATTATATAAATTGAGCTATATTAGATAAATTTTTTTTATAAGTTATTATTTATAATAACTCAAACTCATTGCTAAAAATATTCACAAATATTAATATAATTTGTGATGAATGGTGATATAGTTTCTGACTATCATCATTTCAATATATATATGAAATGCTTGGCTCATGGTTTAAATTTGATGAATTAAAAATTTTTCATAAACCTTAATGATTAGTGAATTACTATTGATTAACTTTAGATAAATTAATCAACAAACCCATTTTTTTCTTAAAATATTCAAAAGTTACCGTAGCCAAATAAAATTGAATAAAATGTGGTGGTAAGCTGAATTTTGAATTGGTCAAAAAGAAATATAAGAAATGCTTTTGAGACTTTTATTTCTAACAGAGCACTAATTAATGAGAATTGCATCTTTAATAAAAGCAAAGCAATTTTGGCAATGTTAACCTTGACAGAACGAGTAGCTTACCATCTTCCTCATGTCTCTACCTTCTAGTTAACTAGGAAGATACATAATACACAAATATATATATATATATATATAGAGAGAGAGAGAGAGAGCACTTAATCTATATTAGCATTGAATTTTTTTTTATGCGTAGAAAATTGATTGTGCCATGGGACACAAGTTCTTGATTCATTAGAGATATTGTTTAAGGTTATTTGAATATTGTAATGATATGATCTATGGATATTAGTTGTTCTAAAAAAAATGGAATAATAAGTCATTTTTGACCTTTTAGCGTCAATTTAACCACTAAATTTTCAATAAAGTTCAAATTGCCCTTAAATAATATAACCAACTCTTTTTTTTTTTTTACAGACAGATAAAAAGTCCCCTAACAAATTATAAACATCTCCATAATATTTTTTAATAAAAAATTATATTAGTAAAATAAGGGACTTATTTATCAACTAGGTATTTGAATTTATTAGGGGCCTTGTTTTTGTCTATTTATCAAAAATTAAGAACGTTAATTGTATTATTTAGGGCAATTTGGCCTTTATTAGAAAGTTCAATAGCTAAATTGACACACAAAAATTTCAAAGTGGCTTATTTGGCTATGGATAAAAAGTTTAGAGACAAATTAACCCTTATTCCTTTAAAAAATAGTAGGCACAATGTTAATATTAATACATAAGAGTTTTATTAAAGTTATTTTCACTTTATTATAATTAAAATTGGAAAATTTTTAGATAGAGATGGGATTCATATGAACTCATACATAAAAAGAATTTAGAAAAAAAAATATTATATTTATATTTATATAAATAGATTCTATCTATATTAGAATATTCTATTATAGTTGGACCAAAATTGATGAGGACATATTAGCATTTCTTTCTCTTCCCTACATGATGGCGAATCAAACCAATAGATCCTGTAATATCAACTAAAAAAGGGCATTCAACATTAATTTACTGGCTTAAGCTTACCATCACGTATCACAATCCCACAAAACAAGTTGAACATAAACTCTTGAAAACCAAATTATGTTTATGATGTTTAGGCAACAAGAAAAGATGTTGATGTCATGCACAAAAAGGAAAAGGTTCGATGGACAAGAGCCTAACAAGTTGGCTTGTGCATTTGTCCATAACAAAGGAAAATAAAGTCAGATATTAATAAAAAGAAAAGGGAAGGGTGCGTGGTGACCTAATGTATAACCTAAAAATTTTAAAAAGAAAAAAAAAAGAAAAAGGTCATTATATTTGTTGGTTGTGGGAAGAAGACTCATATCTAAAGGTGACAACTTACCAACATTTGTTGATTCAGTGGCAAAAATCTTGAATTCTCTTAAGTAAGGTATTATGTTCGAGTTTTATGTATGGAGAAAATAAATGTTGAAAGAGTTTTACTCTCTTTGTAGGTCCGTCCAATTTAACTCTGAAATAGTCGAAGTTTTTGTGACTACTAGATATCGGGATGAAAAAAAAAGGAAAAAAGGAGACAACAAGTGTTCATGAATCATGATTCTTTAAAATAAAATGGGGAAGAATAATGGACCCAATTGCACTGGTGAAATACCCTATATTTGAATTGTTTTTGGCATGTGGGAGCTAGTCTTTGTGTGTGTGTTTGTGAGAAGTGGGAATTGTGGTCACCATGCACAAGGTCAAGTCATGAGATCAAAGTCTATTTATTAAGTTTTGGGAAGTCGTCATGTTAGACATCACGAACACAGAGAGTCTTTCTTTTCCAACGAAACGTTTTACTGTTTTTTTTTTCTTAAAATAAAAGTTATCTAATTAATTCATCTTTTTTATTTATAATAATTGTAATTCTTTTTATTCTGAAATTTTATATTCACTATTTAATTGTTAATGTTAGTGGCAAAATTTATTATTTTATGATTATAAAATAATTATCTCTTTTTATGTAATAATAATTTTTTTATTTATTTTGAATGTATTGCCTTTAATACAAAAATTTATGACAAATATTTTACGTATTTTATATTTAATGAATTATCTAAAATCAATAAGAATGTCTCCAATATTTTTTTTAAAAAGAAAAGCAAAAGCCGAGTTGGATGGCATAAAGAACCAGAAAAAACAGGCATCCTAATTAACTTTTATGAATACCACTTATAATAGAAAATTTTCAATTTAAAAAAAAATAAATTAAAGGTTGAAAATGAGGATCTTTATTGGTATGCAAATGGCGAAAGGGAAGAAAAGAGTTTTGTGTTGTCAATTATGAATTATCAGAACCAGAAAATTATTTCTGAAACAAGGGCCACAATCTTTTGCTTTCGGCCAGCTATAGTGTGTATATATCATATTGACTCTCTGTACAAAATTCAAAATTCTCCTATCAACAAATCAGCTAATGAGGACAATTTTTTTAATTTCTTCGAAAACGTGATATAAATAATTATATTAAATTAATTATTAAAAATATTTTATTGTATTATTTAAAATGAGTTGAATTAATTAAGAAACTATTTAGCTTAACATCAGTAATTTAGAATAAAAAAATTTAAAATTATCCTTATATTTTTGTCATATTTTTAAAAATATTCTGCCTTCGCTTAACTAAATTTCTAGCTCCTCACATGCAATTACCCTATTTCACGTGCAAAAGCATGTGTTATACGATAAAGGAATAGGAGGACAGTGAAACCCTGTAACGATGATTATGAGCAGTTCAAAAGGAAAAAATAAATAAATAAATAAAAGGGGTGGTTGAAAATGACGTGGCGTAGGTTATCAAAATAAAATATTTAATTAATAAAAATAAGATATTTATATTTATTATTTGCATCTTATTATCGAGTAAATTATGGTCATGTAGGCAAAAAAATTCCTTAAAATTAAGGATTCATGGGAAATGAACACAAGTAATTATGTAAATTATTAATGCAACTGTCACTTTAGTTGACTTCCCTTCATAAAAGGGACAAATAGCATGACATATGCAATGACACGTAAATTTTCCATTAATATTCTTTAAATTTCATGGAATATTGAGCAGACGATGATATTGATTTACCAATGATCAAACCAAAAAAAAATTTTAAAAATAAATATTTAAAAAATTATTTGTAGATTCTAAAGAAATTCATTAGCACTATCGAGTAATGAGTACGATGATCTATCATATCTAACATGTTTTATTTTCTATTAATAACTAATTATTTTACACTATTTTCAAACAAAAAAATTTTAATATGTTATTCCTCCTTCTATATCTACATGTAGATATATTAAATTTTGAATCTTAAAATTTTGATAAATATCTAATTTTATATTTAAATATTTATTTGTATTAAACTATTAAAAATTTTAATTTTTTATTAAAAATAAAATATTTTTAATTATTATTTGATATTATTTTTAACTAAAATACTATTATAGATATTTTAATATTACTCAAATTCTAAAATTATATTTATATTACGTATTTTTTTACTTTAAATTTAAAAATATTTCAAAAAAATAGATAAATTTTAAAAAATATTTCCTCTGTTCCATTTCAATTATCTTTTAAGAAAATAAAATTTATTTTATTTCAAATGATTTTTTTAAATTATTAATAAAAATAAATTCTTCTTTCCAACTTTACCTCTATCTTATTTTTTAAGTAAATTTTTTAATTGAAATAATCGTAATTTATACTAATTTTAAACTTTCTAAAAGAGATTATATAATTATTTATATTTATAATTATATCTATTAAATATAATTTTTAATTTTTATGACATTTAATTTAAAAAATAATTATAATGAAACAGGAGGAGCAAAATATTAAAATGGACAAATGAACTCGAAAGAGAAAAAAAATCTTGCACGTGTGGTGTGGTGGTGTATGGATGCGATGCCACTTGAGTTAATGTATGGTGGTGGATAAACAATGCCACGTGAGCAAAGCACGTGTCCGTACCTTCCAGAAGCTGTCGCTGCTGGACCCAGGTTTACTACTAGTGTCAGCAAGCGTGTATCCGGATCCGCATTCTCTCCTTCTATGTGAAATTTTAAAAAATTACCACTTAAAATTAAATAATTTAATGAATAATGTGTTGATGGATAAATTATTTTTGATATTTGCACAATTTGACACATGTGCGTATATATATATTTGCAAACTTATTGAAATAAGATGAAAATAACTCACTTTTTATGTTAAAACATCTAATCCAATTTTTAAATAAAATTTAATTTTATATTTCTAATTTAAGAATATTTTTATAAAATTGAGTTTAAATAAAGTTTATATTTTATTATATATTATATATTAATACAAATTCAGAACTCAAGTTGATATTTTACTGAAATAAAGATATTTTTAGTGTTTTAATTTTAAAATTGAATAATTTATTCTTTTGGTTTTTTTTTATAATAATTAAATGCGGTAACCTGTAAAAAAATAACAATATAATTTATATAACAAATCACTAACAAATTACTCTTTACTAACATACTATTTCAAAACTAAATGACTTTATCACCTCTAAACTTAAAAAAGTAATAATAATAATGATAATAAATTATTATTATTATTATTATTATTATTATTATTAAAAATAAGTTTATTTAAATTAAATGAAAATTATTTTTATTTATTTATGTTTTAATTTTAAATATTTTAGTTAATAAAATTAAAAATTAAAAATATTTAAAATTACAATTTTAACTACCATAATTTACAAAATTTTTAATTAATGAAAAGTAAAAACTTGATTTTTTTCTTTTTATTTCACTTTCTCTCTTTAGTTTACAATTTTCAGTAAATTTGATGAAATTAAAATTGTAGAAGTATAGGATTAGTGCTCTAAATATATTTGTAAATGAGGATAGTAAAAAATTGTAATTCTAAATATTTTATTTTTTTATTTTTTATTAAGTACAATTTTTTAAATTAAATTAAAAATAAATAAAAATAAAATTAACTTAACATAAATAAAACTATTTTTTATAACAATAATAATAATTAATATATGTGTATGCTTTTTAATTTTAAGGTAATAAAATCTAAAAGACTTGGAGTAATGCATTGGTGAAGGGCAATTTATATATATATAACGTTATAAGATAAAGTGACATTAAAATAATAAAACATAATAATAAAAAAAATTTAAATAAGAATAATAAAATAATAATAGTAATTTTAAATAAATTTTATTAAATTTATATTAAAATCAAATATAATTATATACTTAAATTTAAAAATAATTTCCATAAATATCAAACACATCCATAAATAAAATCAGTCATACTTGAACACATTTTTGTTGAATTCACAACATGGACAATGTAAATCCCTCTAGTTTAGGACGGTGCAAATCAAGGATCACAGCCCCCAACTGCATCTGCACCATTTTCTCTTCGCCTTGGGTGCACGTTAGCACTGACCACTGGTATCCAGTTGAGTAAGCTGTCGGCGCCGCTGGCTTAATTTTAATTTATTTAAGAACTGAACTGAACTCCATGTATTTGTATAATGAAGGTCGTTGACTGACAGGTAGTGAAAGAAAGGGTGACACATGGCTGACGTAATGAGACACGACACTGGCAGGGTCACGGTGGAACCCTACCAGTGACGTCATGATCTGAATCTTTGTCGGCTGGCTCATAAGTGCAAAGGTAAATAAAATAGTTCCCGCCTTTTTCTTCTTCTTCTTCCTCTTCTTCTTTCGATTATTTTTCCCCTCTCTTTGATCGCCCATCAAACATAAGCAAACAAAAGAACGGTCCTTTGCTAATGTTCAAAAAAAGGAGGGTCCTTTGCTTGTTATATATAGCGTGATGATGGCCGTACACGTGGCAATTGCATTGTAGATTGATGATGGGAAGCAAAGGTGGGCTCTCGTGAGTGAATTTGTGAATCAGATTTTGTTGCTATGTGCGCCTGAGTTGAGTAAGAGTTTTCTAGCCATGGTGAATGAGATATTTAGGGTTTTTTTTTTCCAATAAAAAATTGCAACTATATATTATCAATATATCTATTATAATTAAGAATTAAAGAACTTGAACTTCCGAAACCTACCGTTTGATCTAGACCTTATAAATAAGATATTTGAGATTAGAAGTTAATTAATACGAAGTCAAATTAAATTGAGAATTATACAAGTTTCAAATTTGAATTTCAGTCGCAACACTTTAAATTCATCAATATTGAAATGAAAGTAACTTTTATGGTACCATACCGATAGCTATCGATAGTGAGAGAGATATAATAGTGAGAGAAAATCTCTTTATGGTTATGGTACTCACGGTGGTACAACTTATGCTGATATGTGCTATTGTGCTCAACCTAGCTTATTCACAGTCTCATCCTCCTAACCAACTTAGCCATAACCACCTTGTTCATTTCATGCCCATTTCGTCAACTACACCTCATTCCAACCCCCAAAAACCCAACGCTATTCATTGTGGTTATGGAAAACTCTCAAGTCATGGCCATGGTATCAACTCAAAATTTGTTAAGATAGCTCATTTCAACAACGAATCGAAGAATGAAGCATGTTCATGTTAGTATAGATGTGCTCTAGTGCAATTTTGTAATGTAAAATGACATTGTAAATTATCCCTATGGCAATAAAATATTCATTTAAATAAAGTGTTTGCTTATTTGAGTATCTACCCTTTAGCATTATGTTAAATGAATTTATTATCAAGAGTTGATAATATGTGTGACAAATTTATTTAGTACATATGCTATAAATTGTTCATAATCTAATAATTAATATTTGGGTAATATTAATTAGACTATCACCTCTATCTATTTTCCTTGATTAATATGTGATGCTAATAACGGGAGGTAGCGAGTCTCATGCTACTTGATATGAGATATCAGAATAAACATTTGGATACTCATGTGATGAGTGGATTGAACAGTGACGTTAGATTAGTGATTGTAAGGATATTCACTTATAATCAACGATCATAGTCTAGGTCATAATGGTGCATATAGTCTTTTGACCTGAGGTGACATGGTCATCCACATTTGAGTGGTTAGAGTTTGTTACTGCTTACATACTTGTGTTAATCACACATAGGTATATGGTGTGTGGTGGCTCTAGTTAGTCAAATGTAGGGATGAGTGTTCAACCAAGATGGGATTCCTTGCCCTGAGTGAACTGGGATAGATCCTATGCTATCTAAGTTTATTCTTGATAAATAAGTTCCTGGCTAGGACAAACATAAGGCAGTCTGAAAGAGTTTCAGTACTAGAAAGTGTTTCTAGTATTAGTTATGTTTTATCAAGAATAACTTAAGATGAGGTCATATGGTACAACTATTAGAGTTTGATTAAACTTTGACTCTAGGCCATATCGGGATCTTCTAATGAAGAAATTTTGGTGTACGGTAATTATGACCATAAGGGTTAGTGTGAATCATCATATGCATTTATTTCTAATTAGGTACTTGTGATATCAATGCTAGGGGTCACTCACAACTTATGAGAGCTAAATGTGTATAATTGAAATTTTCACATTTAGGCTTGAAAGAGTTTCAAATAATATCAAGAGTTGATATTATATTCTCATTGCCAATTAGGCATGAACCTAGTAAGTCACACCTAAAACAGTTTTTCCATATTACCTTATTAATCTAACTATTGATTAAAGAGTTCAATCAATTAATTAAGATTAATGGAGCTGAATTTTTGCTTTAAGCAATGATTCTAGCATATCATGAAATCTAATTCCACCAAGAGTTTAATTATTAAATACTTAATTAATATGAGATATTAATTAAAGTGTTAAATAAAGACTATGTATTGTTTCATTATGGACTTGGATTAATGGCCCAAGGTGTGTGGGCCTAGGCCCAAAAGAGTTTTGGCACAAAGATAAATCCAAAGCCCATTAACCTAATCTAGGCCCATTAGTTTGATGAAATGGGTTTGGGACAAATGTTGGCCTAACTTTAAAGCCCATCAACCTAAGGCTCATTAGTTTGATGGAATGGACTTAAGCTAAGTGTTGGCCCAACTAAAAGGCCCAAGTCCATTAACTAGGCCTGATTGATTTATGGAATGAACTTGGCCTAAATATTGGCCCAATAACCAAGCCAAGTCCATTTAACAATATGAGTCTAATTTGGCATATTAGGGGGATATTATCTCATATGTGCTTATTGTTGACTTTTGGGGCATAAGGAAGATCAGGTCATAGTGGGAAGTGCAGAGAATGAATGTAGTCTTACTACATAAGATGTGATTAAATCTCTACATCTATTTTCTACACTTGTGAAATATTTACACAAATTACACTCTTAACTATGTCATGGGTGGCACCCTAATGATGATGGTGTAAGAGATATTTAATATGTGTATTTCCTTCTTAACCTAATTTCTCTACATATAAATATATCCTTAGAAGAGTTCTAAGACAACAGAATTGCTATCCATTAAGAGTTAGTGAATGTGTAGAGAAAATTTGAAAAAGGAAACACAACATATACTAAAATATACTCTTAGTTCTTGCTTGAAGAATTAAGTTAGTTGAAGTTTCTTTAGGTCACAAGAGAGGTGCTTGGAACTACACTTGATCAAAGGTAAGAAGGTGGTTGGAAGGCTTGGGTGTTTCAAGCTAGAGGCCAAATATTTGGGTGGCTTAGCATTGATTCAAAAGTTGAACCAAGAGCAATCCAATAAAGTAGAATACTTGTGGTTTACACTAAAATTAGGAGATTGTAAGTATTCCGCAACTTAGATTTCCTAAGTTCTTGTGTTTACATGTTAATGTATTGTTTAGCTATGTGTTAAACACAAATTGGATTCATAGGAGTGGAATTTTTCATGTGATGAAGGGTTATGAGAAAGTAAATTTTAAAAATTTACTCTACTAAGGCTTGTGCTCACCACACATGTATTTATAGCCTAAGTAGCATAACTGATTCCTTCAAGTGGTATTAGAGCTCCTTTTTGCACTTAACACATGCTAAAGAGATTGATAATTATAAGTGTTATGATTATGTTTGATATTAGTTGCAAGAGTTGTAGTTTAACATGTGAAAAATTTGCTAAAATTGAGTCCCAAGGTTGCTCACGACTGTCAGGAGCTGCCTCGAGGTCGTGAGTAGCTCAGATTGATTTAGTTGTGAGCTTCAGCTTGATTTTCCCAAAATCTGTGTCGCTCACGGTCTACCATCACGACCGTGAGGATTCTTACAGTATGCCCTCACGACTATGAGCATCCCATGAGCAACATTTCATGCTTTAAAACATGATTTGAACTGCTCACAGTTTATGCTTATGATCGTGAGCAACTCGTGAGGATCACTCCATGCTTAAAACTTGATCTTTCATGCTTGTATGCTCACCTAATTAAACCTAACATGAAAGAGTTGCATTTTACATGATATTTGATTGTCATACATGCAAGAAGTGATCATTATTTTATATTACATCCTTGGTTTTGTAATAATAATCATTTTTTATTATTAGGTATGTAATTTAATGTTAATTACATAGAGCTAGGATGTAATGTTAACCTTGGTATGCCAAGGAATGATTGTAATTCACAAGAGTTGTGATAAGAAGCATGAGGTGTTCAAGATGGAGGCACATAGAGTTGATGGAATTGAAGGCTATTCTTAGGACTATTTTATTCTAAGAGTTAGAATAAGTTTGAGAAAGGCCCATGATCACTCCTTATTTATGCATCCATTATGCATGTTCTTTGTATATATGTGATATATATATTGTAACATGCTATATGCATATGTGATATGTATATGTGTTAAAATACCATGCCATATATATATGTGATATATGCAATGAAAATGACTAATGTGCAAAGTGAGACCTTAAATTAAGACCCAAAAATCTTCCAAGCAAATTTAGGTATTGGTTCTTCATTGGAGTAATAACTTGCATGGTTTTGGATTATGTGCATCGACTATAGACACATAGGGGTGTACATGAGTCTAAGGGATTCATGTAGTGTTATTGTTAAGCATGAGTTATTGTGGGTGTATAGACACACTACATGCCAAGAATGGAAAAAGGTGTACCTGAGGTATGTAGTGTTCAAGTCTATACATTACACTGATCCAATGGTGTAGACCTAACTAATGCTATAGGCCAAGAATGACAATATGTACTTGAGGCTTGTAATATTAGGAGCCAGATTGATGGAATCTCATATGAGATGTGATGGACAAGAGTTGTCCACTTAATGAGAATTAATATTCCAAGAATGGCAATGCGTACCTGAGTCATGTTAGTGGCTCATTAAAAACTCTATCACCTACTAGAAATCCATCCAATAAGGAATTTCCGTTTCTTACTTGGAAGTGTAGGATTGGCCAAGTTAGTGGGAGACCATTTTGATTAAAGACCATATCTAATGGTAGAATTACAATGTCATAAATCTAATTAATCTTGTTACCTTTGCATAATATTGATAATATGAGACCATCAAACCCACTATCAATCATACTCGACCAACATAGGCTAACGGGTCCTAACTTTATTGATTGGCTTAGGAATCTAAAAGTTATTTTAGCTTTTAAAAAGATTCTATATGTATTGAATCAATTACCACCCGGTCCTCTTCGTGATAATGCTTCCCAAGAGGAACATGATACTTTTAAAAAATGGAATGATGATGATTTGCAAGCACGATGCATAATGTGGGCTTCTATGAATACCAAAATCCATCGGCAACATGAGAAGTACACAAATGCAAAAAAAATCCTACTTCACCTTCAAGAGTTGTTTGGTGAACAAAGTAGGACTGCAATATATGAGATATCAAAGCTGTTATTTCATGCTAAGATGAAGGAAGGTGAGGATGTAGGAGTCCATGTAAACTCCATGATTAGATCAATGGAGGAGCTAGAGAGTATAGACTTTATAATGGATTTGATCCTTTAATCCCTTCCTGAATCATTTGGGCAAACCATTGCAAACTTCCTTATAAAAAAAATAAAGTGTACTCTTACGGAGCTTATGAATATGCTAGTGACGACCCAAAAGGCTATCCAAGGTAGCAGGGGGAAGGAGGTTGCTCTTATTACATCTTTTAGTAAGACTAAGAAGAAAGGTAATAAGAAAAAGAAAGGCAAGACAAGTGCTGTCAAGCCTTTGGGTGGCATAGCCGAGAATAGGGGCAAGGCACATGTGAGGGAAGAGCAAGACAATGGAAAGTGTTTCCATTTTCAAAGTGAAGGGCATTGGAAGAGGAATTATCCTAAGTTCCTTGAGTCTTTTAAGATAAAAGGAAAGGGAAATTATGGGGAAGGTGAGACTTTCTCTAATTTATATGCTTCTAAATGTTCTAAGAGCTCATCTAATGCATGGGTATTGGATACTGATGCTAGTACTCATATTTGTTTATCCTTACAAAATCTAGCAAATGAGAGAAGGTTAGGGCCTAATGAAGTAATCTTAAAGCTTGGCAATAGAGCAAGTGTTGCGTCCAAGGCTATAGTATCTACTTCTATTGATCTATATGATCATGTTTTATTATTGGATGATGTATTATATGTATCTAATGCCTTTAAAAATATTGTATCTATTTCTAGTTTGACTAGAAAAGGTTATGAGTTTCTTTTCAAAAGAGACATATGTAATATTTACTTTGGAATTAATATAATAGGCATGGGTTATTTAATACATGGCTTATATTATATTGATAATAATTCCAATAATAATGAGCCTCAAGTTAATGTGAGTAATGGAAATGCAATGCTAATTGAAGATGCCTTTAATTCTAAATATCTATGGCACTTGAGATTATGTCACATTACGGAGAATAGGATCACAAAGTTAGAAAGGATGAGAATCTTGAGCAATCTCAAATCTGTATCCAATCTAACTTATGAGGCTTGTCTTCAAGGCAAGATGACTATATCACCACTTATTTGACAAATGGCAAAAGCCAAAAATGTGTTCAAAATCATACATAGTGATGTATGTGGACCATTTAGTGAAATGGCTAGAGGTGGTTTCTACTACTTTGTAACCTTTATAGATGATCTATCAAAGTTTGGGCAGTTGTTTCTTATGAAGAACAAAAGTGAATCCTTTGAAAAGTTCAAGGAATTCAAAGCCCAAGTAGAAAACCAAACTGGGAAAAGTATTAAAACTCTAAGATCAGATCGAGGAGGTGAATACTTAAGTACCGAGTTCATTGAGTTCCTTAAGGAACATGACATTGTATCACAACTCACACCACCTGGAACACCTCAATTAAATGGTGTGTCCGAGAGGTGGAATCATACTTTATTGGATATGGTGAGTTCTATAATGAGCTATACTGATCTTCCCATAACACTTTGGGGTTCCCATAATACTTTGGGGTTATGCACTCTAAATGACATGCTACATCCTTAATCGTGTTCCATCCAAATCTATTTCTACATATGAGATATGGCATGGTAGAACACCAAGTCTCAAGCATGTTAAGATTTGGGGATGTCCGACTTTTATTAAAAGGTTAAAATCAGACAAGTTGGATGTGAAATCGATTAAAGGAAATTTTGTTGAATATCCTAAAGATAGTTTAGGGTATTGCTTTTATCTTCCCACTGAACAAGTTATTATTGTAAGCAGAGATGTTATTTTCTTTGAGAAAGAGTTTCTAAAGGAAGGTGGTAAAGGAAGGAAGATAATGTTAGATGAGGAGTCATCTAAAGAAGCCCAACAAATTGATCAAATGGATATTGATCAACCTGAAGAGTCTATTCCAATTGAAAATATCATCACACTAACTCTTAGAATGTCAAGTAGGATATCTCATCCTTTGGAGAGATATGGCCTTCTTCATGATATGCAAAAGTTGCATGTTTATAAAGAAAGCATTTATGTTGATGATCCTACTACTTATGAGGAAGATTTATGTGATAAAGATTCTTCAAGATGGATTGAGGCTATGAGAGCCAAAATGGATTCTATGTAAGTCTGAACACTTGTTGATCCTCCTGAAGGTATTGTACCTATTGGGTGTAAATGGATCATCAAAAGAAAGATTGGTGCTGATTAAAAGGTTGACACCTATAAAGCTAGGCTTGTAGCAAAAGGATTTTGCCAAAGGCAAGGGGTTAACTATAAGGAGACTTTCTCGCCAATATTCATGCTTAAATCCATTCGGGATCTTCTAGCTATAGTTGCACATTATGATTATGAGGTTTGGCAAATGGATGTCAAGACTGCCTTCTTTAATGGTTATATTGAGGAAGACATTTTTATGGAGCAACCCAAGGGTTATGAATCCAAGAAAAGCTTAAAAGTATGCAAGCTTAACAGATCAATTTATGGTTTAAAACAAGCTTCAAGGAGTTGGAATCATCGTTTTGATGAGGCTATTCGTTCTTATGGTTTCATAAAGAACGAAGATGAGCCATATGTTTACAAGAAGGTTAGTGGGAGTCAACTCACTTTCCTAGTATTATAGGTGGATGACATTTTGCTAATTGGTAATGATGTCGGAATGATGACTTCTGTGAAAATCTGGCTATATAAAATCTTCTCAATGAAAGACTTAGGGGAAGCAACTTATATTCTCGGGATTTGAGTCTATAGAGATAGATCGAAGAGAATGATAGGTTTATCCCAGAGTCTTTACTTGGAAAAGGTGTTGAAGAGGTTCAACATGCTTGACTCCAAGAGAGAATTATTACCTTTTAGGCATAGTGTCCATTTATCCAAGGGTATGTCACCTAAAACACCCGAGGAAATGGTGCAAATGGCCAAAGTTCCTTATACTTTGGCTATAGAAAGCTTAATGTATGCTATGTTATGTACTAGGCTTGGTATTGCTTATGCTTTTAGTGTGACTAGCAGGTTTCAATCCAATCCAGGTTTGGAACATTGGATAGCAATTAAGGTAATCTTTAAGTACTTAAGAAGGACTAAAGATTTGGTCTTAACTTATAGAGGAGGTGATTTACAAGCAGATGGCTTCACAGATTCTGATTTTCAATCAGATGTGGATGATAGAAAGTCTATCTCTGGGTTTGTTTTCATTTATAATGGAGGTGCAGTGAGCTGGAAGAGTTCCAAGCAAGGTATCACTGTTGATTCCACTATAGAGGCCGAGTATATAGCCACATCAGATGCTGCTAAGGAAGTTGTTTGGATTAAGAAGTTCATTACTGAGCTAGAAGTTATTCCTTCCATTGAGTCCCTAATTTCTATCTATTGCGACAATTAATAAGCCATTGCTTTGGCAAAGGAACCGAGGTCTCACCAGAAATCCAAACACATAGAAAAGATGTAGATAGTGGGGTTTAGCGTGCGCCCAAGTTTATTACAACCGCGGCACTGTTTGAGCTCAGGGCTCTAGGGAACACACTACTATATCACAAAAACATAGCGTGGAGATGAGGAGTCGCCACCCAGGGTAATAACTGGGACAAATCGAAGGTGGTGGTAACTTGATTCTCTAATACAAGTTAGCACCACAACCAGGAGTTTTGGATATGGAATACCAACTTCTTTTAGTCTTGTGTTCATTTAGAATTATTTTATGAATTACTATCTTATTCTCTTATTACATGCAATTTCATTAAACCCTAATTGAACATCCATCTAACCCTAAGGCAACCAATCCATGAATAAGCACATAAAAAATGCATTCGAGGCGCAACATCCCTAAATCTAAACTACATTTGATTTTAATTTTAAGTTAACTAAATCTAAATATTTTATTTACAAATGAAATTGAACTAAAGGTAGGACTACATTTTGATGATTAGTGAGCCTAAATCTATTTATTTTAATTCCAAAAAAATGGGCCTAAGTCTATCAAATTTTAAAAGAAAAAAAAATGAATTAGTGGGCTTAATTCTAATCAATTTTAATTAAATGAAATGATCGTAAGTCTACTTATTTTAAAAGAAATGATTTAATGGGCTGAGCTAAGTCTAAATTTATTTAAAATATATAAAGTGGGTCTAAAATTTAAATTAACCTAAATATGCCTAAATTAATTAAATCTAAATTTAAATTTAAAGGCCTATTTTATTAGTGAGTTAGACATATACGTGGGTTTGAGGCCCAAAGCGAATAAAAAGGAAAATAAAACAAAAGCTCAAATAAATGAATAAACATACAAAAGCATTTCAGTAGTGATCTCTAACCCTAATTTAATTTCATGCATCTTAAATTAATCTAAAGCCACCATTGATTTTAATTAGGGTTTTTACCAAATGGACCTAATTTACTAATTGATTTTTAAAGTGCAGAAAATTAAAATTCCACTATATTCCCACTAATGGGGCTATTACAACTACAACTATTGGAAAATTAAAATAAATTAAAATGCAAACCCAAAGCCTAGATAAAAAAAAAATACAAATAAATAAACCTAAAGGGAACTATGCAAAATTGATACAGGATTTAACCCATAAAATTCCATGGATCTTCATGGCTGGCCTTGTCTCCACCCCTCCATTTAAGTTGCTCTCACCATCATGAAACATAAACAAACAAAAATAAATAAATAAACAAATAAGATCAAATAAAATAAAAAATGAACATCAAATATAAATATTAGTCAAAATAAACAGATTAAAAAAACTAAAAATATAAATAAAAACACGTAAGCAAAAAT
>CATIWM010439036.1:0-10110 GCA_949671775.1 Mallotus repandus
ACACCAACTTTTATTCAAACCCTTCAAGATAATTCTCTCTTTCCTACTGGAATTATACTTGATGATACGCACTACCCTCTATGGTCACAACTCATGGAGATGCGAATTAGAGCCAGAAATAAATATGGTTTTCTCACCAGCGTGACTCCTAAACTACCTGCGGGAGATAAAGCTTTGGAGACTTGGCTTATTGATAATAACTAAGTCAAAAGTTAGCTAATTGATTCCATGAGTCCAATGTTGATGTAGAGATTTATATGTCTTTAAACAACAAAGGAGATGTGGGATGTTGTCTCCAAAACCTTCTATGATGGATCTGATGAAACTCAATTGTTTAAATTAAACTGGAAATCATGTACTACACGTCAGAATGGTAGGCCATTGCCTACATACTACAATGAGCTAGTTGGGATATTTCAGGAGAATAATGCCCAAATGAGTGCTCAAGGGGAGGATGTTAATGGAGTAGTATTGCTCTACAAGCGTATTACTCGGCTTCGAACACATTTTTCTAGCCATACTTGACTTGAAATTTAATAATGCTCGGAGTGAAATTCTAAGGAAGGATCTACCTCCTGCTCTTGAGTCTAGTTATGCATATGTGCATAGGGATCATAACCAGCAACAGACGATGGAGGAGCAGAAGGTTCTACCTGACAATGCAGTGCTTGTAGCGGCTCGGACTCGACCATAGTCCAAAGGAAAAGTACCAAGTAAGTCGAGTACATACATATGTACTCACTATGGTGAAGTTAACCACTCCAAGGAACGGTGCTATGAAATTATAGGCTATTCAGAATGGTGGGATTTCAATAGAAAGCCTCGGAAGAAGCTCGAAAAAGCTGCAATTGCCACCACTAGTGACACAAAACCAAGTGGTGACCTTGATGAAACATCAGGTATGACAAATATTACTTGGAATAATACATGGATTATTAATATAGGTGCTACTGATCATATGACAAACTCCACCCACCATCTAACCTCCATCCGACCATCAACCTAACAAAATATTCTAACTACTAATGGAGGAATAGCACCCGTCACCCATGAAGGATTAGTATCTAACTCTAACTCTCTTAATTTAGATATTGTTCTTGTTGTTCCATCTCTTTCTTGTAATCTACTATCTGTTAGCCAAATCACTGTAACCTTAAACTATACTGTCAAATTTTGGCCTAACTATTGTTTATTTTAGGACATAGCAACCTATCGGATTCTTGGCTCTGGTGTTAAACGTGGAAAGTTGTACTATCTTAATTTGCATGGTGATCCCAGTCAGAAATCAAGTCAAGTCAATAGTGTTGTTCGAAGTAGCTTCGACAAAGAACAAGTAATTTTATGGCATCGACGTTTTGGACATCTATCTTTTCATTATCTTAGAAAAATCAAGTCTAAATTGTTTTTGAGTATCAAAGACTCTGAGTTAAAGTGTGATATTTATGAATTGGCAAAGAGCTATAGGATTTCATATGTACCAAGTTATAATAAGAATTCAATTCAATTTATGACTATTCATTATGATGTATGGGAACCTACTCGAATTCCTACTCTGTCTGGTGTTCAATATTTTGTAATAGTTATTGATGAATGTACCTAGATGACCTGGGTATCCCTACTTTCAAATAAGGGAGATGTGTGTTCTATGTTTCAGGATTTGTACAGAATGGTGGTTACGCAATACTAATGTCAAATCTGAGTCTTGCAATTTGATAATAGTGGGAGTATTTTAACTTGGCCCTTAAAATATTATGCCATGGGCATGGCATTTGTCACCAAACTTCCTACACCGGAACCCCCCAACAGAATGGTATAGTAGAACGAAAAAATCAATAGCTATTAGAAGTAGTCCAAGCATCTCTGTTTGATATGAATGTTCCTTGAGAATACTAGGGAGAGGTTATTTGATTTGCTGCTTATCTTATCATTCTCGGTTTCAAAACTCCTCTTCAAAAACTCCAGGTGCTAGTCCCAGCTCCACCTCTCAATAATCTCGAGCCCCTAGTATTTGGATGCTCAATATTCTTGGTAAATTAGATCCACAAGCTGTCTGGTGTATCTTTATTGGATATGCCAAGCTACAAAAGGGATATCGATGTTATGATCCGTCTACTAAGAAGATGTATGTAACTTGGGATGTTCAGTTTCATGAAAATGCACCCTACTTCTCTTCATCCGAGTGCTCTTTTTAGGGGGAGAAAGTCTGAGATATCTTTGAAGATAGCACTCTGAATGTCTTCTTACCAATTCTGAGCATCTCAAAAGATCAGATGGTATGCCCAAGCTCGAGCATCCCTCTAGGACAAATAATTAAAGATAATATGAGTGTTAAACTCAAACTTGAAACTAATCAAGATAGTACATCTTCCCAGTCTACACAAAGTTGAAGAAACTCCGAATGTGAGCAATGAGGTAAACTTATCTCCTTCAGTAACTTCAAATACTGAGCCTCGCTATCCTTCTAGAATAAATAGAGGGATTCCAAAAAAAAAAAAAAATCTGAACCTCAATACCAAAGGTAAATATCGCATCAATAATTTCACATCAACAAATCGTTTGTTAAAATCACATGCATATACTATAAATCAATTATCTACTATGTCTATTCCGAGTAATGTGTAGGAGGCTCTAGCTGATCCAGATTGGAAGAAAGCCATGAATGATGAAATGGAAGCATTGTAGAAGAACTCCATATGGGAACTTGTACCACTTCTTGAAGGAAAGAAAATGGTCGGATGCAGGTGGATATTTACTGTCAAACTAAATCTGGATAGAAGCATTAATCGATATAAAGCTCAGTTGGTTGCAAAAGGATATACTCAGGAGTATGGAATTGACTATGAAGATACATTTGCCCCAGTAGCAAAAAAGAACACTATCCAAGTCCTCATTTCATTAGCTGCTAACCTAGACTAGCCACTATGACAGTTTGATGTGAAAAATGCTTTTTTGAATGGAACCATAGATGAAGAAGTGTACATGGATCCACCATCTAGAATGAGGTGCACTAACTGAGTATGCAAATTAAAAAGAGCATTGTATGGACTCAAGGAATCTCTTCTAGCATGGTTCAGACGACTCTCAATATTCATAAGGAAGCTCGATTATAAACAAAGCGATGCTAACCATACACTATTCATCAAACAAAAAACGGGTAAGGTCACTGCTCTTATTGTGTATGTTGATGATATGGTGGTCACTGGAAATGATTCGAGTGAGATAACAACCCTGCAAAGACAGTTAACAACTGAGTTTGAACTCAAGGATCTGGGTAACTTAAAGTATTTTTTGGGGATTGAAGTTACAAGATCGGCTTAAGGTATTTTTCTCTGTCAACGGAAATATGTAATGGATTTACTAATAAAAACATGCATGCTTGATTGCAAACCAGCCGAGACTCCGATGGAAGTAACCATGGGTTATTAATCCGAGAAGGTCAAGTTCCAACTGATAAAGCTCAGTATTAAAGGCTGGTAGGAAGATTAATTTACTGATCTCATACTTGGCCAAACATTGATTACACAGTAAGTGTTGTAAGTCAATTTATGCATTCTTCGAGTAAAGAACATGTGGATGCAGTATACCGAGTGCTAAAATACCTAAAGTCTTCTACAGGCAAAGGTTTATTTTTTGGGAGAAATAAGGATTATGAAATTGTTAGTTATACATATGCTGACTGGGCCGAAGATCAAACTGATAAAAAATTAACATCGGGGTACTTCATGTGTGTTGGAAAGAATCTGGTCAGTTGGAGAAGGAGGAAACAGAAAGTCGTAGCAAGGTCGAGTGCTGAAGCTGAGTTTAGAGGTATAGCACATGGTGTATGTGAATTTCTATGGATAAAATGAATTGTTCACGATTTGGGGCTAGATCATCCAAAGCATGTGTTATTACATTATGATAATAAGGCAGCCATAACAATTACAAACAACCCGGTTCAACATAATTGGACAAAGCATGTGAAGGTTGATAGACACTTCATCAAAGATCATCTAAATCAAGGAATAATTGATCTTCCATTTATTTCTTCTCAGACTCAACTAGTTGACATCCTCACAAAGGCTGTATTCAGAAAAATGTTCTACAGCTCACTTGGCAAGTTGGGAATGATTGACATACACTCACCAACTTGAGGGAGAGTGTTGAAGTGAGCTCTAGGAAGTCAAAGATTTTTTATATTAGGAATTAAATCTTTATTTAGGAAGTTATTTTATTCCTCCTAATTAGTGCTCCTAATTAGTGTGTAATTAGGTTTTCCATGTATAAGAATATTTTATGTATATATAAAGGATATAATCTCTCTTGTGGAGTATAGGAAATATAATTCCCTTGAATTTTCTTTGAATTTCATTCTTCAATCCAGGCCAATAAGGTTCGTACTTAAATCCCTACAACAACTTGTTTTCCCCAAGCAAGAGATGAGTCGTGTTCATTTTGATTGTGTGTAGCAGTTTGATGGTTCTTCTACTTGTGTATTCATGCTTTGCTTTTGGTTCTTTACAAATGCTTAAGCTGTACGATGTTCCATATATAGTGAGTATAAATTTTTCTCTTAACTTTGCTACACTCCTTGTTCATTGCTCATCCTCTCATATTACTATACTATAAACTCTTTTTCAGATTTTTATCATGCTCCTTGATTTTGTTACATACTTGCATCACCACAAACATGAACAAGAACTTCCCTGGAACCAATTAGCCAACTCTCATATCCTTGATCATTAAAAAGTGATGGTTTCATAAGCTTTGAGACAAACTGGACAACTCCTCTCAACCGGAACATGCCTTAACTGCAAAGTGGAGGAAGTTGGTAGGCTCCCTGAGCAAACTCGCCAAAGATAACTCTTAATCTTGGTCGGAACTAAAAGGTGCCAAAGATAAATCCAAAGTGAATTGACTCCTTGATTACACCCGCCAATAATGCTTCTATAACAACTACACATTGAAAATTTTCCATTAGAGGACAAGCATCAGTACCATTCATCAGTAAGAGCTCTAGAACTTAACGGAATCTGAAGGTTCTGGTATTTTGTATAGTATATGTTGATTTGATAGTGGAAATATAAGATGTCATATTTTTTACAAAGTGGCATTTTGTATTTTTATCTCTTCCACCATGACTGACACATCATCAGTCATTTTGAAGGAGAAGTGAGGAGTAACAGACACATCAGCAAAATCTGCCAATTTTAACGGCTTAGGACTAATAGTGCAATTTTTAAAAAGTTAATGAATTCAATTGAAACAATTGAAATTTATAGGACTTAATTGAAAAAATAACAAAACTTTTAGGACTTGTGAAGTCATTGTCCCTAATTAAAAACTTGTGAAATATAATAAATAATTAAAAATTCAAATAAGTAATTTCTTTACCTTAAAATAAATAGATGCAACATATAAATTTCCTTTAAAAATAGTATAAAAGAGTCACCTGAATTTGAAAAATTGGAACAAGCCAACCACAATAAATGGGAGAAATAAGAACAACAAATAGGAAAAGAAAGAAAACCTAAAAGTTAAAAAGAAAGAACGTACATATATGATAAATTAAAAAAATAAGAAATTAAAATCTGAAAATATAAAAAATTAATTTTAGATTAATAGAAATAAAAATGTCTACTTAAATAGATTGATTTCCTCTCCTAAAAAATAAAATTTTTTACACCTTAATTTGAGGAGTAATTATTTTTCCTTTTATAAGGGGAATAACTCTCCTTCAATTTGTTTCCCCTTCAAAATATATATAATTACCAAATAATATAAAAACCTATTCTCCTCCTATTGGCTTTCCTTCCCCTTATTTTTCCATGCATAGAAGCAGTCAAATCAATCCCACTAAGAAACATTGAAAAAGAAGCCTCAGCTGCAACGCACCAGCATCCTGGAGATGACAAGTCGTTTACCTGATGATATAGCGATGGAGATACTGTTGAGGCTCCCGGTGAAGCCTCTACTTCGTTTTAGGTATTTATCAAAATCATATTACTCTCTAATCACTGATCGTCGCTTCATTAAATTACATCAATCGCTGCAATCCTGCAATCATCAGAAGATTGTTGTCGAAGAGAGTTATTCTGGATATAGCATCAACGATGCCACTCAATTAGTTGATGATATTATGTCAGGAGATTCTGCACACATCACATTACGCTTTGAAAGTTTAATGGAGCAGTGCCCAGTTTTGTATAACAGCCAAATTTTGTGCTCTTGTAATGGCCTTTTACTGCTAGGCCCTTCATTATATGGCAAGAGAGACAATCCTATCATTGTATCGAACCCTTCAACTAGAGAGTACCGTGAATTGCCCAACCCAGACACCCTGTTTTATTATCATATTTATGGGTTAGGTTATGATTCGTCTACGGATGATTATAAGGTGGTGAAATTCCTTAGTTGTTTTGATGAGACGACTCGGGACTTTTTGATGGTTTTTTCTCTGAAATCCAATTCTTGGCGAAGGATTGAATCTTTTAAATGTAGATTCAGTTTTAATAACTTTATAAATTTACACGGAGCTCTTCACTGGATGCAACTCAAGAAGAAGCAAGAGAAGATTGTTTATTTTTCGTTAGCAGAAGAGATATTCCAGGAGATGGTACTTCCTGATGATGCTCCTACGATTGATCCACAGTTGGGTGTTTTGAAAGGGTGCCTTTGTGTGTCAGAGTTCACACAAACAATTGAACCTTGCACTATAAATATTTGGGCAATGAAAGAGTATGGTGATGCTACCTCTTGGACCAAATTGGTAACCATTCCTCTCCTGCCTTTCAAGCTACCATCTAATCCAACTAGTTCGGAAGTATTTTGTTTTACCAGGAACACTGCTGTTTTTGTCATAAGGACGAGGCCGTTTAGGGACTTTCATCTGGTTCTCTACCATATAGAAACAAAGGAAATTAAAATTGTTGAGATTAGCAATTCTAAAAGTTGTTATTTGCGTCCGGAACTTACCTTTGTCGAGAGTTTAGTTTCACCCAGTTTGTGAATTGGCTAGGTGGAAATATAAAGTTTCGTCCCCCACACCTGGCTCAGTGGCCAGGATGCTGAGGGACACCCGGTGGATCTCCTATTCGAGACCCACCTCCCCCAATCCCCCCACTCAAATATATATATATATATATATATATATATATATATAAAGTTTCAGTAAACATAGTTGTATTTATTTATTTATTATTTTTGTCTTACCTTTAGCCTTAATTTTGCCTCTGAGTCAAATCTAATACACAGCTATGTTATCTTATCAATTGTTATGCTATGTTAATGGTTACTGAAAAAACTTTTTTGTTATTATGAAGTTTGTAAGAATCCCGACTGGCAACTGAATCAAATTACATGATTTTGGCTTTAACACCATGGAGTCCATGGTGTCTACGATTATTGCAAGAATTTTTCTGAATTATGTAGAAAGAAGCCGTTTCACTATTCTGTCTTCGCTTATTATGGCTTCATAACCCTCTATCTTTGTATTAATCGTATCATGTGCTATGATGATGCTGGCAACTCTCTGGACTGAAGAGGAGTTGGCACTTAGCTCTGCTGGATCATTAATGAACGGAGCGTTTACTTGATTTACTGCTCCTATTAATATTATAGTGCGTTTGGGGGGTGCTGTTGCCTGCAAAGCTAAACAAAAAGCTTCAAATAAACACACACTGGCTGAACCAAGAAGTCAGCTCCTTGAAAACGGAAGGTCAGTGAAGGATAGTTGTGGAAACTGGGTCTGCCTTTGTGTCTTTCGAACATACCAAAACCCATGGCCACCAGAATAATTCGTGAAAAATTCTGACCGGCAACTCAATCCCAAATGATATTATTGTATGGTTGACTACCTGAATTTTAATTAAAGTTTCTCTAATTTGTCAAAATTAAAGTCAAAAATGTGCAGCCACATAAAAGAAAAAAAAGACACAAAATTCAGCACCAAATATTCGGTGCCTCACTTAGTTGAAAGAAGAAGGATTTTATTTTTGTTTTTAGTGCTCACTAATGCCTATTTAAAGGCATCCGGATGAGGGAAGAAAAACACAAGCAAAGCAACATACAAGCTCAAGTAGCAATTGAGAGTAAAGTGAGAAAGTTGAGTGGTTGAGGATGAGTGCTATGAGTGAATGAGTTGTGAGTCTAATCTCCTTGTTAAGAAAATTATTGAGAGTGGGTTTTCTCCTATATTAAGAGAGAATTTTATTGTATTTTTCTTGGGGTATAGAGAGAAATATTTTGTCGCTCCTATTATTTTTCATAGTGAAATTCTTCTAGTCATTCCTGTGGTTTTTCTCCTATTTATTTAGGGTTTTTCATGTAAAATTTGTGTGTTATCTTTCTTGTTGCTATTGTCAGGTTTAGTTGTCTTGAATTATTGTGCTATTAAAATTATTTGTCCTGGTAAAATTCTGTCTAGGAGTATGGTATTTAAGTGGAGCGTTGTGACCCACCACACTTTCCTGAGAATTTACCTTAGGGTGATTTTTAGTACAATCGTTTAGACTCTAATCACATGTACAATAGTTATGTTCCATGTTTTTCTTCAATTTTACTATTTCAATTATTTTAGCTGCAATTTGCTTTATTTCATTCACAGTCCGATCTTCAATTTTACAACATAATTGACAACCCACTAGCCAAACAGTGGGTTATTCAAAACAATAATGAAACATTTTTATTCTATATTTATCATGCATAAAGGCCCTAGAAAATACCATCTGCTTGTAATTGTATCACCTATCATGATAGTAATTCTCAGACTTGAACTTAAATTTGGCTTCAGTTGCATCGTAAATGAACTATGTGTTTGCTTGATGCAGTGATCCTATTATATTTTGTCCTTCTATGCATGACTCTGACAAACCTGCATAGAAAGCATTGTCTGCCCCATGTCCCAGAGACACATACATTGGTTCCATTGTAAAATCAACTCCTTGCAAATGGTATGTCATTAAGGCATGGTTATGGAAAGTTCTGTTGTGTCCAAACTTGTAATAGAGCTCTAAATTTGAATCACTGATATGGATTCATTGAAATCCATGGTGATCAAAATGATTCTGGAATGCATCATGAAGGTGCTGATAAGCAAGCTGAACGATATAACTAATTGTTGTTCCAGAATCTATGACGGTACCACTAGTTCCATCATATTTCAATGTAAAGGTCTCGGATGGAATTTGCAAGTGGTTCCCTGCAACACTTATTTCTAGCAAGTTCAGAAAGTAATTAGGCATATCTGGTGGATTTACAAATGGTGTTGAATGATATCTTCTTCCAAATATGGGAATATCATTGTGGAACCTTAGAAGGGTAGCTAATATAGCTGAAGGAATTTGTGAAGTTTAAACTTGATTGTATTACTAAGAAGTTCAAGAGAATATATAGATTGTGTACAGTAGAGTTACCTATACTATAGGACAGTTGCAACATAAATTATTTGCAGAATATACAGTCAAATTACATTTGAATTATAGTTCCTAAAATCATGGAGAGTGATATGCTATTACGCCTCAACAAGATTGATGTTGGCTGAGCAAACTAATCTTGGTTTTAAGGCTAGAAAATGTGAGCGTGATAGAGCTTTGGTGAGAGCATCGGCAAGCTGTCTGCAAATGAAACATGAGCAACGTGTAATGCTCCATTTTGAACTCGTTCTTGTATGAAATGAAAATTAATTGCAACATGTTTCATTCTTGAATAAAAAATAGGATTTTAGCACAGCTGAGTTACTCCCACATTGTTACAATATATCACAAGATAGTTGGGCACCTTGACTTGTAAATTAGAGAGAAGAGAACATATCCAAGAGACTTTAGTAGCGGTATTGGCCACTGACCTGTATTCAGCTTCAATGGAGGACTTGGCCACTGTTCTTTGCTTCTTTGAGCACCAAGAGATGGGATTTTTGCCAAGATAGATTAAGTAGGCACTGGTAGATGAAAAATAATCTTTATTGCCTCCCAAATCAGCATCAGCATAGCCATGTAATGAAGAGGTTGACTTATGATAAAATTGAACACCATCATCAACAGTACCAACTAAGTATCAAAGTAATCTTTTCAAATAACTCAAGTGATATGATGTTGGTTTATGCATAAATTACGATAAGCAATTGACAAAAAA
>CATIWM010439060.1:0-11846 GCA_949671775.1 Mallotus repandus
AATTTATTTATGTTGGCTAATAGTTATATTTGTTGTTCATCTGTTTTATTTTATTTTTTACTTCCTTTTATTTGATCTTATTTATTGATTTGTTTATTTATGGTTTGTTTATGTTTCATGATGGTGGGAGTAACTTAAATGGAGAAGAGAATGGAGTCACATGATTGAACCCATGAAGATCCATGGAATGCCATGGATTAAATTTTATATTTGAACATAGCTTTAGGGTTTATTTCTATTTATTTATGTATTTTGATGGCAATTTTATTTTGTATTTTTTTGGATTGTAATTACTTTTTATTTTTATTTTCAGTAGATCATTGTAATAGCCCTATTAGTGGGAATATAGTGGAATTTTAATTTTCTGCACTTGAAAAAATTAATTAGTAAATTAGGTCCATTTGGTAAAACCCTAATTAAAATCAATGGTGGCTTTAGATTAATTTAGGTGGCATATAAATTTAATTAGGGTTAGAAATCACTGAATGTATATATTTATGTGTTTATTTGTTTATTTGGGCTTATTTGGTTATTTTTATTCGTTTTGGGCTCCAAGCCCACATGTAGGTCTAACTCACTAATAAAATAGGCCTTTAAAATTAAATTTAGGTTAAATTAACTTTAAAATCAATTTAGGCCCATTTAGGTTAATTTAGACTTTAGGCCCACTTTATGTAATTTAAAATAAATTTAGACTTAGCTTAGGCCATTAAATCAATTCTTTTAAAATAAATAGATTTAAGATCATTTCATTTAAATTAAAATAAGTAGAATTAGGCCCATTACATCAAATCCATTTTTTCTTAAAATTGATAGACTTAGGCCCACTTTTAGAATTAAAAATAATAGATTTAAGTTCACTAATCAATTAACATATAGGCCCACCTTTAGTTCCATTTCACTTATAAATAAAATATGTAGATTTAGCTAACTTAAAAGTAAAATCAAATGTAGTTTGGATTTGGAGACATTACGCCTCGAGTGCATTTTTTATGTGCTTTTTCATGGATTGGTTGCCTTAAGGTTAGATGGATATTCAATTAAGGTTTAATGAAATTGCATGTAATTAGGGAATAAGATAGTAATTAATAAAATAATTCTAAATGAACATGAGCTAAAAGAAGTTGGTATTCTGTATCCAGAACTCCTGATTGTGGTATTAGCTTGTATTAGAGAATCGAGTTACCACCACCTCCGATTTGTCCCAGTTATTACCCTGGGTGGCAACTTCTGATCTCCACGCTATGTCTTTGTGATATAGTAGTGTGTTCCCTAGAGCCTTGAAGTTAAACAATGTCGAGGTTGCAATAAACTTGGGCGCGCACTAAACCCCGCCGTCTACACCTATTTTCCTTATATTGAGATTTTATTAATTTTTTTCTTAAATTACCTCAAATTACTCGTAAATAGGTAACAAGGCTCGCTCTAATAAAATCTTAACAGTGTATACTTATTAGAGACAACAAATATAAATTATATCTTTAATGTTACGTTAGTGCTTATGACCTCTCTAACTTAAATATGTAAATAATTCGGGAATAAAATGTTATACCGAAATTTTTGAAATAATAAATTTCATCATCATTGCAAGTACATGTAAATAATAAGAAATAATATTTGTGTCGTAGGTGTAGTCAAACATCGAATGATATAATTGGAATTATTTTAGAGCATTGTTGTGTTTGTGACTGTTAAGGTGTAACGATGAGTCTTGTTTATGATTTATTAATAGAGTTATCTTCTTTGTGAGATTGTCATGAATTGAATTGTTATTAATGGCAACTGTCTATAGAACAATGTATAGATTTACCTTGCCTTTGGGTGAATTTATGTTGTTGGAAGAATATGCATATTGATTTTATGAATGACTGTGCTATGAGAAATAGATAATGAAAATGGTACCATTCTGTTGCTTATGAGACACAATATTATTGATGAGACATTAATCTTTAGTATATGATATACTATTTTATGAATTTAATTACACATGGACATGTGTCATAGTGCTTTAATTTTCACACACACATATATTTAATCAATCTTTCAATCTTATATATAATGCACCTACTCTTGTCTCCTAGTTACTCATTAAGTAATTCCCTATTGAAATTACTCACACTCGTTTCATTTGCATTCCAACATAGGTATTGTACTTTAGTAGCTTGCACATAGTTATTATGGTTTCAGAGTGGACTTCTATGGCATATGAAATAACAGTGGTTCAAACTTAAAATGTGCATGCTAATGTAGCACACTTACCACTCAATTGAGGATTTAGAAAGGATTATCAGAACTTTATTTATATTTCATCATTTGTTTTATAACATATGTATAAATCGTACTCTTGAAATAAAGTTTATGTTGAAGTATAGTACCTATGAAAGAGTGAGTATGTAAACATTTTTATGTTTTATTTAGTACTATAATAGATAATGTCGCTACACTTGCCATCTAAACAAATACTTGAATGTTGCATTATTATTCATTGGAAATTTTGGAGAATATGTTGGTTATGCATGAAAGAATAGAACCTTTGTTAGTTTAATGTTTAAGTAATACTTCTTCCTATTGTTGCTACCATCAGATGGGTATTCTAGTGGTGATACATCAGGGAGGGGTGTTAAGTCATCTACCTTTTATCAATAACTCCAATAACTTATTAGTAGTTTCTGGTGGGGAGAGACAGATGATATAATGAAACTTCACTGGATGAGCTGGTCTAGATTAACAATTTCAAAGAAGAATGGTGGAATGGTTTTCAGGACCTTGAAACATTTAAATTGGCCCTCTTAACAAAATGAGGATGCCACATTCTCCAGTACACTTATTCATTTTATGTAAAGGTTTTAAAGGCTAAATATTTCCTAAATGTTTGTTTTCTTTAACCATTGGAAGGTTATTAGCCAAGTTATGTGTAGAGAAGTATTTGTCGAGCCATTCCATCACTGAAATTTAGATTCTTTTTGGCTTGTTAGAGATAGGACTTCCGTCACGATATGGCAAGATAGGTAGGTTATGGTTAAATGGATTAAATCTTCTTATATTGAACGTGTTACCTAATGATGCTTGCATGAATATTCTCATTCATTATTATTTTAAGTAGTGGAAAGCAACACGTATTCAGGAAATTTTTCTACCTTTTGAAGATAAGGCAATCCTCTGATTTCTTATTAGTTACAGATTGCCTTAGGATCCATAAGTTAAGGATATATTCAATCAAGTTTAATGACTTTATGGCTCTTAATTTATAAGAGCATGCCCTTTATGCAGGATTATAATTTATCGGGTCCAAATTCTATATAGAAACAACTTCATCCCCTTCTTGTTCAACCTGAAGTTAAAATATTTCTATGGAGATTACTTTATTAGAACGTACCTTGTCAATCAGTCTTCGCTCATCGAAGCATGTCAGTTCTTAATGTATGTTATTTGTGTGGCTACTCCTTAAAAACTCTAACCTGTCTACTCAAATCATGCTCTTGGTCTCATAGCTTATGGCTCTCATCATCGTTGGGTTTTTAATCAAACAAATTTTAGTATGATGATATTTCTATTGGATTAATTTTTGGTTAATAAAGTTAAATAGAGAGCAATTTTGTCTTTGTGTACAATTACTTTGGAACATTTAGTTCCATCATAACTAAATAGCTCATGGTCAGATGGTTTAGGCTGCTCATATTGTCCAATGATATGCTTTATCAGCTCCATCAATTTTAGAACTGTAGATAATGTGATCCTCAACAGCATTCAAATACCTCATCTATTTGGATTCTGAAGGAGAAGAATGTGGTGAAACTGAATGTTAATGCATTTATAAATTTTCAACATTGTAAAATAGGTTTGGGTTTTATTATTCGAGACTCCTCGGGATTTGTGCTAGCTTCATAGGGTAAATGGGAACAACTTTATTCTTCTGTTGAGGTAGCAAAAGCTTGAGCTATTTTCTTTAATGTGCAAACATTTATTGGATCAAGGTTCAGGAAGGTGAATGTTAAAGCCGACAATCTATCTACAACTAATGCTATTGAAAGCCCTCAATCTAGGTATGCTTATGTAGCTCTTATTATATAGGACATTCTTTTGTCTCATTTTCCAATAAATTTCTTTTTATTTTGTTTATAAGTGATAACTCATTTGGGAATCCTTTGAATCCTACAAATAAGTAAATCAATAAGAGTAAGGTGAATCGGTGGGGAGATCCCCATAAACACTCTAATGCTTAAGTTAGTAAGGATCTTAAGAGAAAAATATTGAATGCTAGAGATGTGATGTGCGTTTAGAATGAATAAGAATAAGAGATATAAGGAGTATATATAAGGACTTAAAGCCAGTATGATTTGGACTTCTTATTGATGAAATTACTTAGGCTTGTAGGATTTAGTCTCATGGCATACAAGAATTGAGTAACCTTTTCCTAATGAAGTTGGGCATTCTTCCTTTAGTTATCCTTTACTTGGAGGTTTATGATCCTAATTGGAATAGGATTTAGATGTAGGGTATCAAGAGTCCCCCCTCAAAGTGTATTCGGATATTTACGTCTGAAATCTTGATGAAGCGTTGTAATGATAAATATTGATAAGAGGATCTTCCACTTGATTATTTGAGTAATGAATGATCTTTGTTGTTGGATTTAAGATGCTTGGAGATAGTAATTTATTTGAACTAATGCTCGGTTTTGAGAAATGACTCGAGTTCTTCTATAATGCTTGATGTTATGAAATGACTCGAGTTCTTCAATAATGCTTTGTGTAATAAAATGACCCAAGTTCTTCAATCATGTTTGGTGTTATAAAATGACCCAAGTCTTGAGACTTTGTGTCATTAAACAACCTGAGGGTGCTAGCTTCTGTCTGCTAGAATTTGATGATCGGTGTTATGAAATAACCTGAGTCTTATGCCTCAATGTTATGCAATGACCTAAGGGGGTAGCTTATGTCTGCTAGACTTTGATGCTCAGCATTATGAAATGATCCAAGTCTTAAGCCTCCATATTATAAAATGATCTGAGGGTGCTAGCTTTTGTATACTACACTTTGATGCTTGTGTTAGTGATATGTACTAGGTCAATCATGTATAACTATGTTTTGACTTTATCATTTTATTAACAAAGAGGTATTTTCATTATAATTTTATGTTATGATAATTACTTGAGTAGTCAATTCTTCCTAAGGTCATCAAGTATGTGACTTGATAGTAAAACCCTTAGATTACATATGAGTTCTATTCAAATTATTCCTAGTCATAATAATGAATTAAGGCTAGTATGGTATTAACTGAAGATTATGTTTTGCTAATCATGAATATGAGATATTAAGTCAACTCGTTGGTACTTGTTTGAGAAATGATGTACTGGATTGACCCATTATGAGAATACTACATAGATAATTGTGATAAGTAATTCTCATCACTGTAATATTGTTTTAGTCCTTTGACCTTAAAATCAACATGGATTTCTACATAACTATTTTGTATTTTGACACATTCTAACATTATCTTTAATAGGATGATAAAATAGATTGTTATTGGATATGAAATGAATTATGTGAGGAATGTGAGTGATTGAGAAGGAATTTGTGCCTCATTTAATCCGAGTAAGATATCTATAGGCCCCTTGATAAGATAGACTGAGGAAAATACATGGTCATGCTAAAGTGAATTGATAAAGAGTTATCATTCTCAGTCTACTTGGAATCAAAAAATAATATGATTGAACTATATAAGGATGAAAGAAACTATGCCTTATACTCAATCAAGGTATCATGTGGCAAAAGGACTACAATATTCATTATAAATTAGGTTATTATCGGCCTTTATATGACTTGGGTAGTCATAATGTCTTGCTAGAGGCCACTTATGACTTATAGGCCTAAATTGGGATTTGAAGCCCATTGCTAATGTTATGTGAACCTACAGGGTCACACTCTTAGAACATACCCAAAACGAATATGGATTTACCAAGCCTAATCGAACTATGTGGAAATAAATAAAAAAGTTCTATCTATATATATATTATTTATTTAAGGTAATAATTATCTTAAATAAATAAGAAACTATTACTGATTTTGTATTTGAATAAAATCATAATTGGAATAAGTGAAATATACCAAAAACGTTTTGGTAAGTGAGAAATTACCAAAATTCATTTTGACCTAATTGAGAGGTCTATAAATATAACATATTCTCTAGGGTTTCATATACTTTTTATTCTGCCACCTAAATTTCGTTTTCTCTCCTTTAAGAAAACGTAACATAGAGTTTTTGAGTTGTGAGACAATCAAGAAAAAGCTGCTAGCACACATTCGTTTTAATAAAGGTTGTTCATGTGGATACTTATGGAAAACATATTCATTTGGAGACGTCTCAATCCGATAAAAGAGAACTAAAAGCTTGAGGTAGGGTGTCGCTGGAGTGAACCCTCTCTCTCCCTTCCAGCAATCTTGCCTCTTCTTACATCTATGGTAAGGTTTTTGGAAATCCTAAATCAATCGGTTAATCAAATTACATGGATCCTAGTTTGGGTTTGTGATTAAAATTTTAAATTTTTGTTGTGTTTGGAATCACGAAACCCAACAGCTCGGTGTTATAAAATGACTTGAATCTTGAGCCTCAGTGTTATAAAATGACATGAGGGGGCTAGCTTCTGTATGCTAGACTTTAATGTTCGGTGTTATGAAATGATTCTAGTCTTGTGCCATAGTGTTATGAAATGACCTAAGGGGCTATCTTTTGTGTGCTAGACTTTAATGCTCAGTGTTATGAAACGACCCGAGTATTTGTTGACTGCATCAATATTGCTTAATCATGATTTCTAATAACTATTTATGTTGAGCCTTGTCAAAGTGAAAATCTTTGAGATTTTTTATTGATCTCAATTAATTATCAGTTCTTAATGTATAAATATGCTAATATGATTGGTGATGATAATTTATCTATTTATTTGAGTTATGCATCTATTATGTAAATGTATAGATATGCTTACGTGATAAACTATAATTATTTTTATAAATACTTAGATAATTGAAAAAATAAAAGTAAATAACTAAGGAATAAATCTTTTCTAAGGGTGTTGGTGGTGCAGTGTTTGAAGAAATTTAAGACTGAGTATCATGTCTACCTTTTGGACTCATGGCCAGGTGATGTAGCTCAAAAAGTATAACATCTGACTTTAAATCATTTGTTAGTAGTTCATCTTATACTTAAGTAATGGCCCATATTTGCGAAGGATGGCTCCAATAGGACCATGTAAACTATGTCTGAAGGTTTTATTGCAGTTCATAACCTTCTTTGTTGAATTGCTCCTTCCCTTGGACAACATCAGGGTTTCAAAACTTTGATATAGCAACTATTGCATGGTCAAGTCAGTTCATATATAGATACATATCCACTTTTACTATTTCTCTCTTCTTTGCATTCCCTTATCCTGTTAGTTACTATCACTTTCATACTCCATGAGTCGCCAACTACATGGTGTCATCTAAATCAGCCATTTTTAGTTCATCGTCAAAGTTATCATTGTTACAACCACAAGGCAAGTGATTTTCAATCAAATTCTTCCATTTAGCCTAATGGATTCTTCTTCTTTCTTTTTTTCACCCTTGACCTTTAAAACGTTTGACTTTGGACTCTTCTTGTTGTATGCTTCTCTTGTATCTCAAGAATTGAGGGTTTTACTGTTGTCACTGCCATTTTTGAAGTTCTAGTAATAACAAGTTTGCAGAGTGTGTTGTTCATAAAGCTTTGATTACTAATATTCAAGATAAATGGTACCCTTCGAAGAGCATCAAACATTGACTTGAGAGAGGAGTTTATTCATTTCAAGATTATAATAACCATGGATGGATGCACAATTCTGATTTTAAAAGCAATGGTATGGAATCTTCCTACTGTAAAGACACATGATCGACAACTTACTGAATATTTAGTTTTACTTGATGATGGAGGTTGGTTATTCATAAAAGGTTAATAAGCTTTGTGATCGTTACTCGCTTGGAGGTTTTCCCAAATACTTTGAGTAGCGAAGAGGTCAACTCAAATTTGTCAAGCTTTTAGACCTGAACTTTGGTGTGTTTATTTTATTTTTATTTTTCAATTTGTCAATGAGCGACTAATTCAGCGAATGTGATTAGATAACAGATGCTAATTTTTTTACTCTTAAGAGTGATGGTTTTGGAGATAACACATTAATCCACATGGTCATGATTTTGGTTAACAAGAAACTGCAGCTTTTACTAAAAAGCTCGGTGCTTATTTCAAATAAAAATAGAATCAAGAGTAGACTTAGATGACTGTCTCCTGGGTTAGATGCTTTGAAGCTTAATGCTTCATGTTAAGTGCTCGATTTTAATATATGTGCAGTCTTGGTAATAAGCACTGATGTGGAGAGGCGACTCAGGTTTGTATTGGATAAAGATGAATATGCCTTCTCACTTTTGTGGATCTGTATATTTTGAGATAAATATTCCTTGGTAATTGGTGGAGTTACAGGCTATCACCAATGGACTCTCTCAACTCCAGCCATTCATATTTCGCTCGTTTTTGGGCTATCGGATCATCCATCATATGCTTCAATTAATGGATTGTTAAGCGTCTTCATATACTCAATTGTCTATAACCATGCGAATGATGATACGCTTTTGTATAATTTAAGTCCCTCTACATGATTGTCATTACTTTCGCTTGAAGAAATCAAAAACTTGATAACTTTGTTATTTATCAAGCTATTCTCGTTATTAATATTATAGATCATCAATTGAAATATATCGATTCTTGGAGGAGCCAAGAATATGGTGTATTACAATTATTGATATGTTTGTTGGCCCATCAATTTTCTACCCATTCTTCTTATTAACAAAGCAAGAGTCATTCACCGCTTTACGTATCTCAAGTGAAGCGGGAACAGGTTACACTTTCAGTATCTCATTAATCTGACTCTGTCAAAATTTTAATGCCATTTGATGCTAATCTACGAACACAAAACTCTGTTACCTACATTTAAGGAGACGTTAATCATGGCAAAGAAAGCCCATGTATATATGGATTAAATTTATAGCTTCCATGGGATTTGTTGGGAGAATTTCCCCACATATGGCGTCACTTGATAACTTGTTGGGAATCCTTCAAATCCTACAAAAAAGTAAATCAACAAGAGCAAAGTGAATGGGTGGGAAGGTCCCCACAAACACTCTGATGCTTAAATTGGTGAGGATATTGAAAGAAAAATATTGAATGCTAGAGATGTGGTGTGTGTAGAATGAATAAGAATGAAATAAACGAGGAGTGTATATAGGGAAAATAGTGACTCAAACCTAGTATGATTTGGACTTGTTGATGAGATTCCTTAGTCTTGCAGGACTTAGTCTCCTTGGCATGTAAGAATTGAGTATCCTTGAAGTTGAGAATTCTTTTTTAGTTGTCCTTTACTTGGACTATTATGATCCTAATTGGAATAGGATTTAAATGTGAGGTATTAATAGGGAAGAAAATATTGTTGCTCATCAATTAGCACAGTGGACAATCTGCCTAGATGAATTTTATATTCTTAGAGAAGATTTTTCATATTGTGTCTCTGATCTTGTTTGTAAGGAGCTTGCTCCTACTGCTACTCCTATACGTTTTTAATTAGAATTTCTTCCCTTTTCCCATAAAAAAAATTTAAAAAAAAACACTTTAAAAATGATTAATTAGCTAAATTAAGGCAAGATGAATACCTACAAAAAATTAAATTTATTGTAAAAGAAGTTAATATTGACATATTCTGTTGGTTTTTGGATTTGGGTTGCCAATGATAGGTTGACCCGATCCAATTTGATTTAATTTAAAAAATAAAAATAAATAAATAAAAAAAGAGTGCAACTACGAAAAGGCAGTTACCTTCAAAATTACATGAACAATTGCTCTTGGTTTACGTACCAAAAAGAAAAGTACGGAAAAGTGAGGAAGAATAAGAAAAACAAAAAGAACACAAAAGCACTCTGTGAAAACTTTCCCAAACAATAGATAAAATATAAAACTAAATAAGGTTGTGAAAACATTGTGTTTTTCCCTAATTTGTTGGTGTGATTAACATAAACCCAGTGTTCTTCACTTTGAAATTTATTGAATCATCAAAGGTAAGTAATCCTAAATCTTTCATTATTTTAATTCCACTTTATTACATTGGTATCAAAGTGTAGGCTATTTTTCTCAACTGTACGATTCATGACAATTAATAAAGAGGAGTATGAGTATCGTTCTCACAAGGAGATTGATACCAAGTACCAGCCCTAATTTTATTTTCATAAGCTAACAGTATAAAAGCATTTGAAATAATAAAATAAAACACTTAGCAATAAATAAATCCTAAATCTAAATCATAACTTCTTAAAATTCAATAATTAAAAACCAGAGTCTGAATTCGCTTCTCTGGCTACTACTTGAATTATAGGATCAATTTGCAATTCTATTTGTTAATATAGTCAAGGGTAAGCCACTCAAATTACCTAGAGTCTCTTTCGAGATTAATTAAGCATACCAAAGTTAACTATAGCCTATTTTCACAGCCACGTTAATTAACTAAGGTTCATTAAGTTCTGTAGCAATTTAAAGCTCGCCGAAGGATTCGTCTACTTTCATGATCAAGGTTCCTAAATCTTACAAGTCTAGGAGCAGACAAATCATGCAACTTTCATTGTCTCTAATCTATCCACAAACAAGCATTCAATCAGGGCTATTATCGAACACAAGGGCAAAAACAAAACTTGCAAAATTGACATAATATTAACTTATTGAACTGAAATTAAAATCCAAGCAAGCAGTAGTCTTACTACACAAATCTAATCCCCAAATGGTTTAGTTAAACATGACAAAACTGTTCAAAATCAATATTAATCTAAGCATCAAGAATGAGAAGAATTTTTATTGACTTTTTATTTTAGCTTGACTCCGTCTTCCTCTTGATAAACCTTTTCTTTGCTTAGAGTATTCCTAACGATGATTGATAACCCTAATTGGCTCCATTTCTCCTCTTTATATAATCATTCCCTTCTTGAGCCTTGTCATCCTTTAATTTCCTAATTCAGAATGAAAACAAGAAATTTTCTCTATCAGCACGACCTAAGAGATGGTCGTGCTCTGAACCGTGTGCTAATTCGTGCTTTTCATCCACATACTGACATGACAACAAGCATGGCCATGTTGAAGTCGTGCTCATCTTTAACACTTTCCATATTTTGCATAAAAAAGTACATGGGCACTAGTATGCCTGTGTTTGGAATCGTGTGGGAGACTTCTTCTGATGGGAGAACATAGCACGGCCTGTAACATGGCCATGCTTACAAGCGTGCTCGAACTTCTTGACATCCAGTACAGGAAATGGCTTATAACATGGTCATGTACAGAGGCGTGTTGACACTATATCTCACCCAATGCAAGACATAACTACAAGCATAGTCATGTTGAGCTTAAATTTTATAGAACTACAAATAAGAGAAAAGAATTTAATTACACACTAGAATATGCTTAGTTAACAAAGAATAAAACTCAAAATATATAAAGTTAATATAAGATAAAATCAATGAAATTATACTTAATCCAAATAATATTTCTAATGATTACTATAACTATAATCTAAAACTGACATAAAATTCATTAAAATGCCCTTGAAAAAACATGCACAAATGTCATATATTAAATTCCACCACACTGATACGAACGTGGTTAACTTGTACCAAACCCGTATTCAATCTTGATAACCTTTGCCAAGGATCGTTCATAAACCAAGCAAAAGAAAACTCTAATTCCCAACAAGACCCTTAAATAACCTATACTTAAGAACCTTAATTACAAAGAATTAAAGGTTGTTTAATATA
>CATIWM010439070.1:0-32114 GCA_949671775.1 Mallotus repandus
AACATTACATATTAAGTATAGTTTCAATTAATAATTAAATATTATAAAATATTCATTAAATATTTATTAATTTGCATTTAACCCTAATTTAAATGGCATAATATTTATAACTAACAAATAATAAATCTCTAGGATAATACAAAAGTGTGTTAACATTTGTATTTTAAAGTAATAAATAAATAAATATTAATATTAAGTAAGGTAAATTTAAATTAATATATAAATAGCATATATCTCTAACTAACAAATAATAAATCTCTAGGATAATACAAAATTGTGTTAACATTTGTATTTTTAAGTAATAAATAAATAAATATTAATATTAAGTAATGTAAATTTAAATTAATATATAAATAGTATAATATCTCTTAATACATAATAAATTTTAATATTAACTATAATTAAAACACAATTTATATATATAACAACAAAACTCCAAAACTACATAGTTTTGGTACTATAAGCAATTTTAAAGTTATATAATGATTTAGCATTATTATATAATACTAATTATATATGTATTAAGTAATATGAAACATTAAATATGAAATATATTACATATTAAGTATTCTCTAAAATAATACAAAAATAAGTAATATTTTTATTTTGGAGTAATATTTAAATTAACATTAAATAATATAAATTTAAAAATCATAGATAAATATGATTAAAATTAGAAACTATAATTTAATTTGTATTATTTTATTGCAAAACTACGTAATTTTTAGTCAGAAGTCAAAACTAAAAAATATTAACATTATAATTAACAATTTATGCATAACAACAAAATTACATAGTTTTGATAAGCTAAAAATCCCTTAACCTAACCTAATTCTATATTCTTTCAATTTCAATTTTGCTTCTCTTATTCAACCCTCAACAACTGCCTACTCCTCCTCCACCTTCTGTGCTCTCGTCTCACCGCCACCATCACCCCTCACCCCACCTCATTCTCACCGTTCGTCATCTTCTTCTCCTTCTTCTGTCGCCCTCATCTCAGTTCCGTTGGATTTGTTTTGCTTGTACTTCTCTTAACAGGCATCTATGCTTTTTTTAAAAAAATTTACATTTCGATGGCTCATCTTGCTTGCTTTTGGAATTTTAGCTTACAAGCTACTGCCCTTGTTCAGATCAGTTCATAACCTGTACTTCTCTTTCTCTCAATTCCCAAATCGCTGATTTATAAAACGATACTCCTCTCTTGTTTTCTGTTCCTATCTCCCGCTCCGATCCGCTCCAATATTCTCCAGTTTTTTATTTATTTTATTTTTTATTTTTAATTTACTTCTTTTGATGTATATATTTTAGTCCAGAAATGTGATTATTTGAGGATTATCTTTTTGGTTGCTAAGAAATGTATTTTCTCTTGATTCATGGCTATCGATTCTTGGTGTGTATTCCTTTGATTCCATTTTCTTTAAAATTTGGATATTGTTCCAAATCATACCTATTTTTATCATCAAAAGTTTAGATTATGAGCTGGTTATGGTTAATTTTTTTTAATTGTTGCTACTGTAATGTAAGTAATTTTTATTATCTTTACTTTCAACAATATATTGAATTAATATTTTTTTTTTGCAATGAATGTGTACTTTTATTTATTATCCTATTTTGTAACTTTTTTAATTAAATATATTACATTTAACTTTCTAAATAATAATTAAAATATATTTAAATATTGAAAAATTGCACATTAGCGGCAAAATTTAAATTTAGCGATGGAAAATTTCGTCACTAAAAATCAAGTAGAAAAATAGAAACCACCCAATTTACCGATGGAAACAAGGAATCCGTCGCTAATTTAGTGACGGAAATAAGGAATCTGTCCCTAAATTAGCGACGAAAATTCAAAATTCATCGCTAAATTAGCAACGGAAACAAGAAATCCGTTGCTAAATTAGCGACGGAAATTGAAAATCCATCGCTAATTTTGCGACGGTTTTTTATTTTCATCGCTCATTTAGAGACGGATTTCTTATTTTTAGCGACAGATTTTGAATTTTCGTCGCTAATTTAGTGATGGATTTCTTATTTCCGTCACTAAAGTTTAGCGAGGAGCGTTTTACCTGCAGAAAATTTTTGAAAATTCGAGCCGTTAACTCGGAAGTCACTCGGAGTTGGAGCAGTCGGCCCTTATTCTTTATAAATCAAACACAATAACTAAATCACGTATTTAAATTGTTACAACCCTTTCTAGATAAATCATAAATAAGTAAATTATCCAAATTCCAATTCTAAGAGCATCTCCAACAAGCTCTTCATTTGAGTAAAATTCTTTATTTTGAAGAGTCAATCCAAAAAATAGTTTTCAATACACTCTATATTTTTATTTTAGAGTAGAGAGTCAAACTTCACTCTCCACTCCAAAATATTTCAATTCCTTATGCAATATATTAATTGATATTTATATGTTTATTAAAAATATGTTTCTCTTTCATCACATTAAGCATTAAATAGAGGAAGAAAATTAAATAATAGAGGAAAATCTTGTAAAAAAACAAAAGAAGGAAAAAAATTAAGCATGAATGTTATTGAATAAAGTAAAATGAAGATTAAAAATATCAAGAGTCTATTGGAGGTGTGCAAATTTCTTCACTCTTTATATTTAGAGATTCTTTGAGATATTCTTTATTGAGCAAAAGATGCTCTTTAAAATAAAGAGTACTATTGGAGATACTCTAAGTAATAATTTTTTTAAATTAAAGAATAATGTTTTGAAAATTCCTCTTAATTTTATTTTTCAAATCTAGGAATTAAGAATGATATTTGCCACACAAACAAAAGTATTAGACAAGTAAATTTTGTTTTTAATTGATGCTTATATTATCTATTATTTTCACATGTTTACACTTTCAAATATGAAATACTATTAATAAATTATTATCAAATTTTTAAATGGTTTAAAATGTTATTAAAGTTAAAATTGTAAAATATTATTCAAATTAATTTACGAATGAGATCACTAAAATAAAAACTATGAGAAATGTAATGAATATTTTTAGGGACAAGGTGCATTTAAGCCCCTAACGTATTGCCCGGGGAGCACATAAGCTCTTTTTCTTTTTTTGGACCATTTAAACACGAATTTCATATTTTTCTATATTTTAAGCCCCTCAATTAACGGTAGTCTAATTGAAAGATAAACTCCATCAATTCAAGTTGATGTGGACAGTCACAAGTCAAAATAATGACCTATTAATTTGAAACTTCAACGTGGACAACCCTCTCTTATTCTCCTTTCCTTTTCTCCCCTTTCCTCTCCTCCTCTCACCAGAAAAAACAAACGAACATATGATCAATTCTCTCCCCCAACCATGATGGTTATTTCCTTTTTGCTTTTCTTCTTTATTTGTCTCTGTAATTGTAGTTTTTTTCCTTATTTTCTCTTCTGGGGCCTTAATTTCACTAGATGACCACCACCACCACTACAACCGCAGCCTCCACCACTGATAGTCCTAGCAGCCTCTATCCTGGTCCTACCACAACTAGACGATGTGTTGACGCTGCCGATGCTGGTTTCTCTTCTTCTTATAATTTTGTCATCAACCCAGATGAGGAAGAAGACAATATTAACAATAACATTAACGGCTCTTCCTCTGCTGGCCCCTTCATCACCACCATCACAATCACTTTGGTTTTTTATTAATAGGTTTGTGATTGCTCTTTTGTTTTTTATATTGTTACAAGGTTCTCTTCCAATTCAATTTTGGTTCAAATCGAATTCTTTATTTCATTTTTTTTTATGGTTGTTCAGGTTAAGTGGCAGAAATATGACTATGAGAGATTGGAAGTTAGCTAAAATAATGAAGTAGTCCGGTTTGCGGTTTAGTGAAAGGCAGTTGATGAAGATTGTGGAGGGGCTCGGGAAGAAAGGAGAATGGGAACAAGTTATGGCTGTTGTGGAATAAGTGTATATAATGACAAGGAACGAAGAAATCATATGAATTAAAGCCACTTTTGTTAATTTTAATTAATCCTTTTTTAATAGAAAAGATTATTGAGGAGCTGATGGGCTTACAAATGCTTCAAGAAGATCCACATTATTAACCCTGTGATGCAAGTTTGTGATCTATATTATTAATTATTTCTTGTTGAAGTGGATGAACAAGATTTTTTTACTAAATCTGCAAACTTAAACTTACCTGTGTATGCTGTAATTAAAGGTTATATGAAGGACATTCCTCCTGACTTCAAAACACTTCAAATTCATACTTTGTTTTTTATTACTACTGAGCACCAATGTGCTTCTTCTTTGGGCTCTGCTCGAGAACTTTCTTTTGTTTCATTATTAATCTTAAACATGTAATCTTCAACAACTGCAAACTTTGGAGATTAGATATTTTCATTATTATTGAATCTTGTTTGGTTTGACACAGGCCCGGAACTTCTAATGGCTCTTTAATCTTTCTTGAAGGCTCTTTGACCTTTGTTTCTTGTTGCTGCACTTTGCAATTTGTTGTTGTTGTGTTATTGGTGATCTTGCTTCTACTTGACTGTTGCTTTTGCTGCTACTTCTTAATTAGATGATTTGCGGGTTGCTATTACTGTTGTTATCTTGTTTACTCTTTATTAATGGTTGTCGGTGTTCTATCATTTTGATATTGTTATTACTGTTGTCGCTGCTGCTGATTGCTGCAACTGAGACCGAACAAGGTTCAACACCAGCTGGAGCGGAAGAGGAGGAGCGGTCGATTGAACCAAAACAATTAGATTCTTGTTTGCAAAATCAAGCCATTTGTCACAATCATTTTAATCCTTGAATGGCTATTTATTTCGACCTTGTGTCCACGTCAGATTCAATTAACAGAGTTAGTTGCCACTGATATTTGAGGGGCTTAAAATAAAGGAAAACATGAAATCCGTGTTTAAATGGTAAAAAATAAGAAAATGAGCTCATGTGGTTCCAGATAATATGTTAGGGGCTTAAATGCACCTTGTCCCATAATTTTTATATCTTTTATATCCAACCCATAACTATCCATACACACGACTGATTCAGAATTTACCCAAAATTGCACACTTGCCATTTTTTTTTTGATTTTGCGAGGCATTATCCAGAGAAAGGGTCCTCTCTGTTTGATCCCATTGCAAAGGGGTCCCCGAACAGTTTTTTAGTGCCATAGACCATAAGCCACCACACCATGAGAGCATTGCAGAGGAGTAGTCCTCTTTTGCTCCTCTCAAGGCATTATAGATTCTTTTGTGTGAATCTAGAACCTCACTTACTCACACAAAAAAAACTGTAATTCTCCCATTTTTCTCAACCCATATGATAAATTGTAATCCAATGAACTCACACTGTGTTTATATGGATGAAAAATGTAATGCAATGCTATATATTTTCTATTGCCATATTTGTTAGCATATATATTGTTTATATGTGAAATATAATGACACTTGTAATTAATATTGGTTGATACTGCCAACTACAGGTGATCTTATCAGTATTTTCACAATTAACAACTATTAACCACCAATATTAATGGAAGTTATCGCTTGTATGGTCAAATGCTAAATATAGTCTTGATAGTATTTTTGTTTCTTGTCAATTTTTATTAACCAGAGTTAGTAGATCATTGCCAAGAACTTTGTGTAATTCGTATCCAGCTCCAGCTAATTCTGTATTTTTGATTGCTTGATCCATGTTGTCTGAAACTTCTTCTGATGTTCAAAAATTAACAATTAACAATAATAGACGCACAGGCCTTTGCAAGTGAAGAGAGCAGATTAATCATGGAGGTGCTTTCCTATTGCCTACACCTCTGTTTTAATAGCCCCACCATCTTTTTCATTTCATCCCCGGTCCAGAACTGCCTGCCCTTCACGCTTCCATACAAAGGCAGCTGGAGACAAGAAACCCCGGGCCAGAGAAATCCTATATCGTGAAAACCAGAGCAATTCTTATTGTAATAGAACGATCATTGGTTTCTAACCTAAAACATTCATACAGCAGACATTAGGCTGTTATTTGGAGCTCCATAAAAGACATCCACCAAAGAGAACAAGGAATGGCAAGCACATGCCACCAAGAGCAGAAATCTACATGTATTGTACGATTTCAGCACAGGGAAAAGAGCTAATGATAACACTTGTATAAAACTTAAGCATGCAAGAACAATAATAACTTAGTATAGCAACATACACTCGATAGATTTCATATCTATGATCACATAGTGCAAGTTCAATTACTGTCCAAAATAGATAGGTTGCAAGCAAACCAAACCAAAGCCAGCTGCTTCAACTGATCGATTTTATCAGCCATCACCTTCTGTTTGGAAGACCAATCAAAGGGTTCTGCTGGATCTGCCACAAAGGTAAAAGCAACTTGTGCAGTACTAGCTTGCAGATTTCTCTTCCTAAAAGTGAACTTTCACAGGCATTTTGGACGAAACATGTCCTGTAACCATTACTTTGCTTTGCTGGAGTTGTTTTTATTTTCAGATCACCATCTAGTGGCGTGGCAACACCACAAAAAGAAATCACTCTTCAACAACGTTGACAAGCTCATATTCGATCAATGATAGGTTATTATCTTCCTTCACAGTAAAACTGGCAGGTTCAGTCACTTCAACACGGCCCCATTTGTCCGCAGCAAGTCTCATTGATCCTCTAAACATGTCAATCTTTGCATTGCGAAGAGTTACTGTGGTTCCCTCTTTCATCAACTCCACTAAACAACAAAAATAAATAAATAAATAAAAACATCCTAAAAAAGAAAATTTCAAAAGTGCTACAAAATGTTTAGCTGAAATTCAATTTTCTAGATGCAAAAACAAATATTATTAATCATATTTAAACTAAAACACAGATCAAATTTTAATTGTTAATTTCCCTTTTAATAGGCAAGAACATCCAAAAATAGATTTCTACTCCTGCCAAACAGTAAATTGTACGCTCAGAACTATATTATAATTTAAGACAACTTTTCATGTTTTTGACATATTGAACAACTCAAACAAGAAATCCTCAAAATTAGAACCAGTGAAACTTCGGCCTTTTGTCTCATTTCCAATCCATTATTTAACACAAGGCATCAACAGACACGAAGAGAATGCAAGATTAAATGTTTTAAAATTTATATATTGTTTTTAACTAACTATAGATAATTCAATCATATAAGAAATAATGTGAATACCGGATAAGTTATTATTATTATTGAATTCAATAATTGGAGCAATTCAGTTTTTTGAACTACAAAAAGTGAGATCAGCTATCAACTAGTATAAAAAGGAAAACTTTAGCATAAATCAACAGCTTAACCAAACACCCAATTAGTAATAAAACTAATATAATACTTTCTGCATTTTGTTGTCCACCTAAATTGAGAGAAAAATTATGCTCAATTGGAGAAAAAAATTAAGAGTCAGGCGTATGAATTGGCCATTGATGAAAAAGTTGCTTTGGCCTACGCTTACATGGCCATCAAAATAACCTAAAAAACACTCAAAAGGCATATCAAACAAATGCATATTAAAAAATGGAGTGCCAACATAACAACTATGAATAGCAATTCTCAATGGTGCATAAACTTCAACAAATGTACAGAGACAAAAAAAAAAAATTTACCTTGATCATTCCTAGCAGTAAAAATAATCATTCCAGTTTCATCTCCAACCAAACATTCAGCAAGCCGCATTTGGCGCATTTGATGGCCATCAGCACGGCCCTTCTGCAACACCATCTTTGTATTAACAACCTTCACAGTAAGAGTATGCCCACTAGTCCCCGGGCGAAGCTGCTCAACCTTGGTGAATGTAGGCTTCCTCAATCCTGATTTTTCTGCCATTTTCGCCAAACCTACCCAAACAATACAAAAGAAAAAAAAACTTTCAGATCAGATTAAAACGCCCAATCTACATATTTATGTCATTCAAACAACAACAAATTCTGATCAGATTTTTGAATAAAAATAGATTAACAACAAAGAAATACAGTAATTCACAAATCTTGCATCCTACAACGCAGAAATTACATCATAACGCTGAAAAAAAAAAACAAATTTTAGAGCTCAGAAAAGGATCGATGGATGAAAAATAACACGGTAACATCACAAAACTAAAAACCCTAATAATAATAACAATCAATTAATCGAAAAGGTGAAGATTAAAATAATAATAATAATAAATTTTAAGGAGATCGAAAGAATTAGGTTTGGGGAATCACCTTGTGAAAGGGAATTTAGGAGAAATTGGGAAGAGATCTAATTCTGGTTAGAAACTGTTGGGGCCGTCAGGAGGACTTTGGTGAAGAGATGGGTTATAGACTTATAGTGATTCGGCGAAATAAGAACCGTTAGATCTTTCATTGGTCAACGTTTCATCTCATTCTTGCACGTGACCATCCCTTTCTATATGAATCCTTGTTTGCTTCTTCTTATTCTTCCACTCGTTCAGGTTTATATCCTTATTCCGAACAGGGGTAAAGAAATATGTTGGCATTATAATTGAAATTTTACTTTCATGCTACTATCAATTTTTCATTATTTTTTTTAAGAAAATCATTGGTGCACATATTTATTATATTAATTTTTATTAAACCGGCTATTAGTTTTCGATTTTTTGTGCATTTTAAATAATATTTATAATAATAAATCATTTTATAAACGGTTAATAATTATATGTACATTCTTGCTAATTGCATCAAATAATAGATTTAATGTGATGTTCAGTTATTTTCTAATTGTAGAATTGATTCAAAAAAAATAATAGATTTCTTCCAATACATTCCCAAAAAAAAATACATATTTAGAGACTTCGTTTGTTTCACAGAAAATATTTTATCTTTTAAAATTATTTTCTTGAGAAAATATTTTTTAGAAAAATATAATATTTTATGATGTTTGGTTGTAACACTAAAATATAATTGAAAAATATCATTATATGTGACATCAACACTTTTTTTTATCGAATTATTTTTTTGTAATAGATCTAAGCCTTTTTTTTTATGGTAAATGATTGCATTAAACAACATCCACAAAAGGGAACAATAGAGACTAGCTCCAATACACCATGGAGACTATGGGTGTCATTAATACTACTCTTACTTACAACATTTTATGTAAGAGTACCTAAAATGACAACCACTAACCAACTTGAGCACAAAGGCATGATTATGTTCAGATAGTAAATAACCAAAAAAATAAAAAAGATTCATTACCTTCGACATATTAACCCAAATTATCTGGATTCACAACAAGAGCCTCCAGCTCTTTGCTATTCTCAGCAGTTGGCACTTCAAAGGAATTCTTCTTTGTTGCATTCCCACACACTTGGGCCCTAACAAGAGCCTTGGGCTTGCTTCTTTTCAGATTAGGCTTTATTGGACTCAGGCAAGCCTGCTGCGGGCCAAAGAGGGCCTGGGCTATCAAAGCTTTGGTGGAGGGCAAAAGGTCTGATCTAATCCTCTTCTTACTCGGGCTTTTTTCACAATCAGGCTTGAGAGCTGGATCTAGAAAGACCTTCACGTCAATTAGGCTAGAGCCCCTTGGACACTAGTCTAGCATATTTTCTTTGCTTCTTTCATCATTAGCTGCTTTTGAAGCAACTTCCATGTCGGCGGGATTCAAGGCAGCTGCAGGGCTAGGTTTCTTTTGTGAGATGGTTATAGGTCTGCTGCTCTACCCAATGCATAGAGTTGCCATTTTGGAGGCAATGTGCTCCAAAGTTAGTGGCAGAGCTTCAACAACACTTTCTTGGTTGGTAAACAAGTCTTAAGCTTTGAGACTGCTATTGGTTTGTTGTGATGGAATAACAGAGGTTGTAGGAGCTTCAATGACTGTAAGGACATCAAATATTAAAGACTAAGGAGCATGCAATTTAAGGTATGGAGAACAGACTGTATCAGACCATTGAACAAAAGAGCTAACAACTAGTTTTCATTTACGCAATGCATGAAACCAAGGTCCATACGCTTTGTTGGAGCTTGCTGCATAGTCATGAGCCTCTTGAGTCTTCACCATTCTATAGAAACTGGTTTGGTGATCTAAGAAACCACACCAGGATCAGAACGCTGATAATCTCTCATACTTAAAGTGAACCTACTCTTCTTTCCCAAGCCTGCGATTATAGAATCCTTTAGGGAGAGGCTTTGTTAGGTCTAGTTTGACTTTGATTCGCATGATGGGATCCTAATCCTCATCATTCACCATTAGTTCTTCTAAGTTAGCTAACCCTTCGAAGATCAAGTCAGCTATATTTTGAGCATTCAAATGAGTCACTTAGTTCATTGAAAGGCCAAAGATTTGAGCCCATACATTCTTAGTGGAGAAGTTGATTTCATCTAATGTGTTGTTCTGCTCCTACTCTTTAATGACTAGGAGATTTTTATGAATGGACTAAGGAGTGCCATCCAATATTCTCAATTTGTCTTGCTTAGTATGGAAGCTAAAAAGAAAAGTGTTGGGCAAGTTGAGATCTTTAACTACTATAGAGTTAACAAAAGCCCAAACTTGAGACAAGATGTTATGGATGGCTTTTGCATTGTATTTTTTGTCACCAAGAATTTTGCCTAGGAGATTCAGTTTGGATCGTTGCAAGTTCTCACCCGGAGCTTCACTCAGCATTAGAGCTTGAGCCTTGAGGGTTAAGCTTTTGATTTCTTATGGGGGTTTTGTGTTTGAGCTGCTCGCCATTGAAGAGTTTTGAAAGGAAATAAAAAGTTAAGGAAGGTTATGATCTTTGAAGTTTAAAAAGAGAGGCTCAAAGGAGAAGAGCTAGATGCATAGTTTCCCCATTTTTGCGCACACATGAGCTCATTTCCATATTAAAAGAAGCAACACTAGAGATCACTAGTTAGATAATAGATCTAAGCTATATTTTTACAAATCTATATATTTATATATTAAATGTTGTGTTTTAAAGTCATTAAATTCAAAATTTGACAAGTGTACTTTTTTATAATTTAGCATTCACTCATAAAAATTTATGTGTTGAGTTACTAAAATTCACAATATTTTTTTATAAAAATATATAAAAAAAATCTTCTTTAAAAATACACATTTTATATTCTATGTAAAACACTTTAATTATATTACATTTAAAACATTAATTTTAAATCTAATAAACATCGTATAAGTAGAAGAGAATTGTGAGTCTTATCTCTTATGATAGGTTACTTTTGTCCTATCGCTTGATAGGTTTTGCTTCATTTTTCTAAATTCTTGTTTACTTTTAGTGAAAATTTCTTTTTTGTCTTTACTCAATCATGGCTAGTTCTAGTAATATAAAGTCTCAACTTGTGGATGACTTGTATTCAAAGTCAGCACTGGAAGAAAATGCAGGGCCATTTTTGGAGATAACTGAGAGTGAAAAGGCTCATCCATAACAAGAAGACAAGTTATGTTTAGTGGGTCGGTTCTTGACGGATAAAAACATCAATGTCCCGGTGATGAAACAAACTCTGACTACCTTATGGCACCCTATCAAAGGAGTATGTATCACTGCTATGGATGGAAACGTGTTTACATTTTAATTTTATCATGAAATGGATATGGCGAGAGTCATAGAAAGCGGCCCTGGACATTTGATCAATACCTCTTACTGACGAGCCCTATGGTGAGTGGTAAAAGTCCTCAGCAAATTCCTTTGTTTACAACTCAAATCTAGTAACAAGTATATGATCTCCCTCCGGGTTTTATGTCTGAGAGGTTAGCGATGGAGATTGGTAATTTTGTAGGACAATTTCTAATGGCTGACCCAGCTAACTTCACAGGTGCCTGACGTCAATATACACATATTAGGGTGGTGGTGGATGTTTGAAGTCTGATTAAATGGTGTATGCATATTAAGAAACCTGGGGAAGATGTTTCGTAGGTGAACTTTAAGTATGAACGACTATCATCGTTTTGCTTCTTTTGTAGGATTATTGGCCATTCTGATCGCTTATGTGAAAAGTTTATGGATTATCCTGACAAGTCAGTTGAGAAATTGCATGGTGCCTAGCTTCATGCACCAACTAGGAGGCAGATTGCTAGCATTGGTGAGAAGTGACTCCGAGAGAAGACGGTGCAAAATTTCAGTGAGAAATAAGGTCCCAATGCTTTCAATGATGATTTAGGGAAGGTATGTAATCACGTCCCGCTAATGTCGGCTAATGGGCAATTTGTGAATCCCCTTAATGGGGGTAATTTTCATATTTCTAACAACCTAAAGATTGGAGACAACTCATCTGATTACATGGAGAATATGGACATGGGGTAGCATTCTCCTATGCTAATTGTTAATAATCCTAAAAGGAAAAGAACAGAAGATGGGCTAGAGTTTACTGGGCCTGGGAAGGAAAATGATGGGTTGGGTTTAAAGGTCGTTGCTATACAGGTTTTGAATGGTGGTGATGGTTTGAGTTTGGAAGATGTTTTTGGGCAGGTCTTTGATAGTCTTGTAGAGGCAGGCTCTAATCACCAAGCCCACCGGGCATTATGAATCTTTTAGTTTGGAACTGCCGTGGGCTTGGCAACCTACGGACTGTTCAGAAATTACTGGATTTAGAATCCATATTAAAGCTTAGTTTAGTTTTCTTAATTGAATTTAAGGTTAAAATGGCCCGTATTCAATTTTTCAAGAAGAGGTTGGGTTTTGATAAATTATTCTATGTTCCTGGGCTTAATAATGGTGAGGGCCATTGTTTGTTTTGGAAAGATGTTCCTGGGGTTCGGTTGTTGGGCTTTTCTTCCAATTACATTGATGTTATTATTTCTTATCCAAATTGTCAAGACTCTTGGGATTTATTGAGGCGCTTATCTCTAGTTTTAGACCTCCCTTAGGTTTTTACCGGAGACTTTAAAGATATTCTCACCAACAATGAAAAAAGGGATCCGGTGAGCAACCTCTTTCTTTGATTGCTAGATTTCATGCAGTGGTGAATGATTCTCCTCTGTTTGATGTGGGTATGAAAGGTTATGAATATACGTAGGAAAGGGGGAGGGGTACAATTGCACATATGGAGGAAAGACTTGATAGGGTTTTTTGCTCTAAAGAATAGTGGGATTTCTTCCCGCAGGTTGAAATGATTAACACTACTGTTTGCACCTCAGATCATTAAGCGCTCCAAATTCGTTTATCTTTAACTACTCTAACAATGGGTCATAGTTTTAAATATGAGAACCATTGGTCTTTTGAAGATGGTTGCAAGTAAGTAATCCATGACAGCTGGTTACAATCTTCTACAGAGAATGTTCAATGTCAATTGTCTTACTATAGTAAGGCATTACAACAGTGGAGTGACTCGTTAAATTGTAACTTTTCTCATAATATTGGTCATTATCGATCTTTAATGGGCATATTAAAGAAGGATAGATTGGGTAATTTTGAGTTATTTCAGAAAACTCAGCAACAGCTTCAATCTTTATTGGACAAGAGAGAACAGTACTAGAAACAGAGGGCCAAAATTTTTTAGCTTTGGGATGGAGATTCAAATTCAAAGGCTTTCCATGCTTTTGCTAGTTCTCGGTGCTAGAAAAATACTATCTTATCATTAGTTGATTCTCAAGGTCATAGAATGGATTGGAATTTAGGATTGAAGGATCATATTACAAGGTATTTTTCTGATATTTTCACAGCTTCTAGTTATAGTTTCAAATATGAGAACCATTGGTCTTTCAAAGATGGCTGCAAGTAAGTAATCATCTGCGGAGAATGTTCAGTGTCAATTGTCTTACTATCATCTGTGACAGTTAAGTAATCATCTGTGATAGTTAGTTACAATCATCTGCGGAGAATGTTCAGTGTCAATTGTCTTACTATAGTAAGGCATTACAGCAGTAGAGTGACTCATTAAATCATAACTTTTCTGGTGATATTGGTCATTGTCGATCTTTAATAGGCAGATTAAAGAAGGACAGATTGGGTAATTCTGAGTTATTTTGGAAAACTCAGCAGCAACTTCAATCCTTATTGGATAAGAGAGAGCAGTACTAGAAACAGAGGGCTAAAATTTTTTAGCTTCGGGATGGAGATTCAAATTCAAAGGCTTTTCATGCTTTTGCTAGTTCTCAGTGCCGAAAAAATACTATCTTGTCATTGGTTAATTCTCAGGGTCATAGAATAGATTGGAATTAGGGATTGAAGGATCATATTACAAGGTATTTTTCTGGTATTTTCACAGCTTTTTGTTGTAGTAATTCAGTGATTTCTCAATTGGTGGCTTCTCGGATTTCTGACTCTCATAATGCTGAGCTCATTAAGCCTTTTACAGCTCCAAAAATATTGGATGCTCTTAAAGTAATGCACCTAGATAAGAGTCTGGTTCCTAATAGGTTTAACCCTAGGTTTTTTCAGCAGCACTGGGATGTAATTTAAGATTCGGTTACTTCTTTCTGCCTCAAGTGTTTGAATGATCATACTTTTCCTCAAGGGCTGAATGATACTAATATCATTCTCATTCCTAAAGTTAATACCCCTTCAAAAATTTACAGAGTATCATCCTATTGCCCTCTGCAATGTGATTTTAAAAATAATGACTAAGGTCATAGCTAATCGGCTAAAGCCATTACTGGATGATGTCATTTTGAATTCTCAAATTGCTTTCGTTCTTAAGCGTTTAATTTTAAATAATGTGTTAATTGCTTATGAGATTAGTCATTGCATGAAAAGGAAATCCCAAGGTAAAGTTGGTTGGGCTTTTCTTAAAATAGATATGTCGAAGGCCTATGACAGGGTGGAATGACCATTTTTAAAGTATATGATGTTGGCTCTAGGTTTTTATGTTTAATTTGTGGACTTAATCATGCTTTTCGTTTCCTCAATCTCATACACAGTGGTTCCTAGGAATGGGCATATGGATCCTATTATCCCAAGTAGGGGATTGCATCAGGGAGACCCTTATCTCCCCATACCTATTCCTAATTTGTGCATAAGGGTTATCTGCTCTCTTGCATCACAAATGTACTCTTGGTAATTTACATAGTATTCAGGTGGCACGTGGTGCTCCCAAAATCTCTCATTTACTATTTACTGACGACAGTTTTATATTTTTTAAATCCATGCCTGAAGAATGTGAGGTAATTAAAGACTACTTAACTGAGTATGAAAAGGTTTTGGGCTAAGTTATTAACTTTGCCAAATCTTCTATCCTCTTTAGTCACAATGTGGATAAGTTAAAGATTTTATCTGTTCATTTCTTGGGGTGCAATGATGTTCAAACCATGGCAACTACTTGGGCTTACATTCGATTATTGGTAGAAAGAAATATGAGGTTTTCAGCTTTGTCAAAGAAAAAGCTTGGCACAGGCTTCAAGGATGGTGATTTAAGCTATTCTCTAGGGCAGGAAAAAAGGTGCTTTTGCGTTCAGTTGTTCAAGCTTTGCCTAGTTATGTCATGTCAGTTCTTCTCTTGTCTATCTCTGCTTGTGAGGAATTGGAGAGGATGATGCATAACTTTTGGTGGGGTAGATTGGGTAATCAATTGGGTGGTATTAAATGGCAAAGCTTGGATCAGTTATGTAGGCCTCGAGAATGTGGGGGTCTAGCTTTCCACAAGCTTCATGACTTTAATATGGCTATGGTTGCAAAACAAGGCTGGTGATTATTATCTTGGCCACACTCTTTGGCTTCTAGGGTGTTGAAAGCTAGGTATTTCCCTAAGTCCTCCTTTTTTTATGCTAAATTAGGGCAGAATCCAAGTTTTACTTAGAGAAGTATTTTTGCAACTCAATTTATGCTTAAGGAAAAAGCTCAAGTTCGGATTGGTAAAGGTGATTCAGTAATGATTTGGGGCCAGCCATGGTTAATGGATAATGAAAATCCATTTATTGAGACAATTCCACCTCTGAATTTGATTAATGCTACAGTGTCCTCTCTTAAACATCCTGATGGTATGGAGTGGGATGTGGATGTTCTTTGATATATTTTCAGGGATCATGATGTGAATAGCATTCTCGCTATTCCTGTTTCTACTGTTGTAGATGATGGTTGGTATTAGGGAGCAAAAAATTCTGGTGATTATTCGGTTAGGAATGGGTATTGAATGTTTAGGTATTGATCCAGTTTCTCATTCTTCCTTTAATTGGAAAAGTTGTTGGAACCTGAATACACACCCTAAGATAAAAAAAAATTATAGCTTGATTTATCAAGTTGTATTCCTACTCTGCAGGCTCTTTAAGGGAAGCGAGTTGAGGTAATTGACTTATGTCCTCTATATAGCTCGTGTTCTGAGTCCACATATCATAGCTTAGTGTGTTGTCCACATGCTAAACAGGTTTGGATTATGTCTGTTGTTGGAGAAATTTCAAGTCAAGCAACATGTCTGCAAGACTGGTGGATGTTTCTTGTTGATTGTCCACAGGAAAACAGCTTAATCTGGTGGCTACAATTTTATGGTTCTTGTGGCGTAATCAGAATGATAAAGTGTGGAATGGTAAGGTTCAGCTTGATGGTGCTTTGTTGACGGAAGCAGTAAAATTTAATGATTTTTGGGCAGAAGTTAATGTGAAGCATAACTCTAATCTCTTAGATGGTACTGCTACTCATCCAATCAATTGGACCTGTCCACCTTCGAGTTTTGCCAAATGTAATGTAGATGCCAGTGTCATTTCTGCTTCCTCTCGAATTGGGTTGGGTTATGTGCTTCGTGATTCATCTGGTGCTTTTAGGATGGCGCGGTTCTCTTCTAAACAAGGTTTGTTTAATCCTTTTATGGTTGAAGCAATTGCTTTGAAGGAATCCCTGAGTTGGTTACTCTCTAAAGAGGTGGATCACGTTATTATTGAATATGATTGCCAACTTATGATTTCTGCGATTGCTGCTTGGTCGGTTGATTCTTCTCCAGTTGGGCTCGTTATTCAGGATTGTAAGTCTTTGTTGTCACAACTGATTAATAGTCAGTTAGTTTTTATCAGGTGATCAACAAATGTTATTGCTCACTCCATTGCTAGGGTAGCAGCTTCTATGTCTGATCCGGGGGAGTGGATTGATTCTTATCCTCTTTTTATTTCTGATGTATTGAACCGTGATTTAATGACATTTTATTTTCTTCAAAAAAAATAATTTTTCTTACCATAAAAATTATATCTTTTATTTCAACTAAAACATCCTTTTTTCAACTATTTTCATCTATTTTATTTTATTTTATTTATTCAACTATTATTATTATTAGTATACATATTAAAAATATAGGCATGTACTCTTAATAAAATAAAAATTATTATAACAACTTTTAGATTCTCATTTTATATTTAATTAAAATACAGTTTTAATTTATTTAATTAATTATTTTAAAATATATATATTATTCACAATTTGCATAAATTCACGACTAGTTATCTTTTTATAATGAACCCAATATATTAATACAAAATTCATATGATAATTAATTTAATTTTACCAACATCAATCCACAACTTATTCAAGATTTACTAATATGTCCACTAGAACTCAAGAGCCCAATAGAAAATGAGCAATATCTCTTAAATCCTGCTTGATCTTTTAGAATGGAAAAAGTGCACGACAAATTCTACAATGGAAAAATAACGGCAAAATAATTTTCATTTTTAAGCTTTGAAAAATAACTTCTCAGGAAATTATTTTCTTATATTTTTAGATAATTTTTTAAATTATTTTTTTTGATAATTCAAACATTAAAAAATAAAAAAATTATTTTCCACAATCAACCAGATCCTCAATATCTAAAAATACTGTTTATGACTAATGTTTCTTCATAATTTTTTGAATTTTCTACTGTTTTTTCTCTGTACTTTTTTGTACGACAAAAATATACGTCCAATTGAAATTTTTTTTAAAATATCAATTTGCTTAAATTTGTAAGTTATATATATATAAAATTCAGTATCCACATAGACTGATTTAGTAAATTCCAATTGACATATCAATAAAAATTAGCTAAATTTCCAATGAGTTATAAATAATTAAAAATATATGTCAACTAATTTACCAGAATTAGAAAAAATCTTTAAATTGAAAATAAACATTCAAGTTGATGTATTTATTTAACAACTAAAATAGTTTCATATGATACAAAGTTATAAAAATTGGTAAATTACTATCACTCCTAAAGTTTGGCCAAATTAACTAGTTATTCCTTATATTTTCAAAAGTCAACTAAATACCTATTTAGATTTGACATTATGTGCTATATTCCTCCTACCATCAAAAATAACTGTTAATTAATATAAAAAAATTTATTTACCTTCATTATATTGTTAAATTTATAAACTTTGTACAAGGAGTAATTTTTTTTTTTAGAGAAGCACAAGGAGTAATTTACTTTCATACAAATTATTAATATTGATATTTTTATTTATTTTATCAATAAAAACTAATTAATAAAATTTTAATAACTAACATTATTTTTGTAAACACCAATAATTGATAATTACTAATTAGTTACCAATTATTCTAAACTAATTTTTAATAATTTTTGTAAACCAATTAATTACCAATTATTGTAAACCATCTTTTAATAGATGATTTAAATACCAATAATTAATTTTCCTAAAAAAAACACCAATAATTCATCACTGCGTGTTTTGGCCAATAACTACAAGTTCAAAATTTATCACTGCATTTTTTGGCCACCACCATCAACAAAGCCATATATAGCTCCTTCACCATCACCGTCACCATCACAGCTCCGTCACCATGTCATTAAGACAGCCACCAATAACATAGATGTTGGGTCCAACAAAAACTATGGCAAACCAAACCAATGAGGAAGGGGTGGGTGGGACTGGGACAAGAAAATTTGGCGGGTGTTTGGGGTTTGGGGAGCTGTGATAGAGGACGAACCAGTGCAGGGAGCTTATTGTCACAACCCAAACTCAAAGGGCATGTGACCGGTGTAGACGGCGGGGTTTAGCGCATGCCTAAGTTTATTGCAACCGCGACACTGTTTGAAGGCTCTAGGGAACACACTACTATATCACAAAGACATAGCGTGGAGATGAAGAGTTGCCACCCAGGGTAATAACTGGGATAAATCGAATGTGGTGGTAACACGATTATCTAATACAAGCTAGCACCACAACCAGGAGTTCTGGATACGGAATACCAACTTCTTTTAGTCTTGTGTTCATTTAGAATTATTTTATGAATTACTATCTTATTCCCTAATTATATGCAATTTCATTAAACCCTAATTGAACATCCATCTAACCCTAAGGCAACAAATCCATGAAAAAACACATAAAAAATGCATTCAAAACGCAACACCCCTAAATCCAAACTACATTTGATTTTAATTTAAGTTAACTAAATCTACATATTTTATTTATAAGTGAAATGGAACTAAAGGTAGGCCTACATTTTGATGATTAGTGAGCCTAAATCTATTTATTTTAATTCTAAAGAAAATGGGTCCAAGTCTATTAAATTTTAAAAGAAAAAAAGAAATGAATTAGTGGGCTTAATTCTAATAAATTTTAGTTAAATGAAATGATCCTAAGTCTATAAATTATGAAGAAGACTTTATTAATGGGCTGAGCTAAGTCTAAGTTAATTTTTTTTAACTAAAAAATGGGCCTAAAATCTAAATTAACCTAATGGGCCTAAATTAATTTTAAAGTTAATTAAACCTAAATTTAATTTTAAAGGCATATTTTATTAGTGAGTTATAACCTACACGTGGGCTTGGGGCCCAAAACAAATCAAAATAAAATAAAGCATAAAAGCAAGCTCAAACAATAAAACAAACCAAATAAACATACAAACATACAAACAAGGATTTCTAACCCTAATTTAATTTACGTACCACCTAAATTAATCTAAAGCCACCATTGATTTTAATCAGGGTTTTACCAAATGGACCTAATTTACTAATTGATTTTTAAAGTACAGAAAATTAAAATTTCACTATATTTCCACTAATGGGGCTATTACAACAACTACTATTGGAAAATTAAAATACAAACCCAAAGCCTAGATAAAATAAAATAATACAAATAAATAAACCTAAAGGGAACTACGCAAAATTGATACAGGATTTAATCTATGGAATTCCATGGATCTTCATGATTGACCTTGTCTCCACCCCCTCCATTTAAGTTGCTTTCACCATCATGAAACATAAAAAAAATAATAAATAAATAAACAAAAAATAAGATCAAATAAAATAAAAATAAAATAAACCAAATAAGAAAGACAAAGGAGTGCAAGAGGAGACAATTTGATGGATGCTGTATTGATTCCTCTCAGAAGGTGATCACCATTGATGAAAGCCTGTGGCTTTTGTTATATTGGTCTGTGAATTTTGATTTATTTGGATATGATTCCCGGCTAAAACTTAAAAAAAGTACGTGAAAATTAAAGAAGAGTGGGTGTGTTTTTGGTTGACGGCTAAGAATAAAAAAAATAGAGAGAAAAGAAAAAATCAAACCTAACCCCCCATGTGAAAAGAATATGATGTATTTATAAGAGACACCATCTGTAACCCTAAGTTGGTATAGAATAATAAAAATTTATTTATATTATTTATCTATAAAAATATATATTTATCACTTTATTTATCAAATAAAACAAATATATTTATCAAATAAAAACTAAACAAAATCTATGGATAAATAATAAATAAATAAATAAATAAAAAAAACGGGAGTGGTGTCTCTATATCACAAAAATAAAACCAAAAGATGGCCATTTTCCATGCAATTCACAGCATTTGGCGGAAGTTGGTTTGACCAACTTCGGCCCTTTTCCCTCTTTTTTTTTTTATTTTTTTGCTTTTGAAATTTTTTTTTATATTTTTTGAAAATTTATTAAGAAAATAAATTAAAAAAATAAAATTTAAAATAAATCTTAAAAATAATTTACAATTTAGTTTAAAACCAATAAATCAGATCTAATAAATCTAATTTCAAAGTCTATTTTTATCATCGGATCCTCTGTCGCATCCATGCTCTAGTCATTTTGAAATTGGGTGTTTACAACTGTGTTAGATACATATACTAAAAAGTGTGTAATAGCTAAAACACGTACTTAAAAGTGTCACAAAAAAAATCACGTACTTAAAAGTTTAAAACCATGAAAATCATAAGGTGATTTTTCATACTTTTTCCTATTAAAAATTATAATTTTTAGTGGTGTTGATATATAAAAATTTTATTCATATATAAATTAATATAATATATTATTTGATTTTAAAATTTTACAAATTGTAAATGAAATAAATATAATTATTGAATCAAAATTTTTAATGTCGTTTTTATTAAAATAAGAACTTATTTGTTGATTATTTAAAATATCAACGAGATATTTATAATTTTTAAGAGTTTTTTGGTCTATCTATCATAAAAAAGCAGATTATATTATTCAGTAACAATTTGTCCTTTATTGAAAAGATCTAAATAGCTTATTTGACCTTGGATAAAAAGTTAAGAAGGCAAATTGATGTTTATTCCTAAATAAAAATTAATACTTTGTCGCTCTCCTTTTCTCTTATATGGATTTAGGAGTTGTAAATTACGGTTTGTCATCAGTTAATAGGGTCCTCGGCCCGTCCAATATATATGTATTCTCAAGTGACTTAAAAGATTTGGGCCAAGCCTTTCGTATGCATGAAGAATAAGAAGTTACATGTTCGGACAAGCAATGCAAAAGGATCTCTTCATTTTCCTGGGAGTTCGCACTTACTCCCGATTAAAATACTTTCTCCGTTTTTTTTATGAGTCGTTTTAAAAGTTTCACTTGAATTAAAAATTAATTAATTAATTTTAAATTTAGAAGAAAAATAAATTAAGAGGCTAAAGTACCATTAGTTGATTGTATAAAACAAAAAAAATAAGAATAAGTGAGTAATAAATGAGTTGATAAGAATAATAGTAAAATTGACAAATATTTTTTTAAATTTTATTGATTATATAAAAATAACAATTAAATGGAATTTCATATAATCTCTAAAATGACAGATAAAAAGGAATGAAGAGGGTATGAAATAAATGAAATTCACCGGTGATCTTACGGTCATTTTTTAAATATATTTAAATTGTAAAATTTAAATTATATCATCATTAATATGTGAAATTAAATTTTATTTAAATGGAGGGACTTGCCTCATAATGTGCAATCTATCAATGAAGCTTGGAAATCTCATTCTATATGCATATGGCGTAAAAGTCCAAATCCCTGGAGATGCCCGACAAAAAGAAATAGGAGTTGAATCGAGGTGAGGGAAAAAAAAGTATCATGATACTTGATAACATGGTGATAGTAAATTTTCTTAAAATTAGGCTTAACGTTTTAGTTGGCTTCCAGCCTTACACCTCAGTAGAAGTCTTTAGATCTTTAGCTTCTTGTTATCTTCTAAAAATAAGACCATTTTTAGCAAATCATCTCCTAAAGTTCATCTCATTATGCAACAGACAATTTCTATGTTCTCCATTTTTTCACTAATAATTAACTTCCCCAAAATCTCTTCACTACACACCGCTTCTCCACCAATCAAGAAAGTTTTCATAAGTGGCCAGAAAACTTAAGCATCGGAGTTGATACACCAGGAACACCACCTGATTCCATTCTCAAATGTTGTTTTACAGAAACAATGAATCACAACAAAACTCTTGGAAAGTCATTTGTCAATACCCACAAAAAATAAAGTATCATTTATTTAGTATATGCTTTGTATAAATAAATTACTCATGATTTATGTTTTTCATTCATAAAATTTTTTAATTTTTATTATTTTATATATGTGTCAACATTAAATAACTTGAAGGTATATGTTATAAAATAAAAATAATATTACTTGATATCTAATTTTATCTTAATTTAGCTGGTTCTGTTCTCTCTTTTATAATTTCTTTATAAAAAACTTTCATATTAGTCATCGTTGATCATCTCTTAAATCAACAATGATCCCTTATTATTTTTTTTAAATTTTATTTCCTTTATTTTATTTTCTTTACATGAAATTATGGTTTCAAATAATGGCCATTACATTACATTACATAACGACCATTATTTCTAGATTTTTCATGGTGTCGTAACGTTATTTATTGTTGTTTAACAGTTGTAAATAAATGTATAAGTAACAGTCGTTACGATCATTGTTAATTAGTTGTGGCTGTTACCCACTATGACAGACTATGAAGTAATGATTATATAAAGTAGGGATGCACAAATATTAACCAAACCGACCAAACTAAATTAATTCAAACCAAAAATTATGGTTTAGAGTGGTTAATAATTGGTTATGGTTTAAAATTTTTTTAAATCAAGTTTTTGGTTTGGTTATGGTTTAGAAAAATAAAAATCCAATGAACCGAATGTTTGTTTTTCTTTATAACAAGACATCATAACCATAAAGCCTAATGATCTTTAAAACTAAATATTTTCATGATACAATAAATAAATAGGATAGAAAACTTGGATTTGCAAGAGAATTAACACTTGAAGCCATAGATGAGAAATTAGTTTTTCTCTCTTGTTCCTTAATCTTAATCACAGCCTCTAGATAAAGTTAGAGTTGTGTTTTTATTGGGGAGAGAGAGGACCAATTTACATACATATTTATAGACATCCTTATTTAATCTGGTACATCCATCACGTAACCCTAATATCAACGTACGAAATTAATTCACACAATCCTAATCAAATTAGAATTAGGATTTTACTTTAATTAATTTTAATTGTGCCATATTAATGGGCTTATTTTTCTAACATTCTCCCACTTGGTTCAATTAAAATTAATATAGCTTTTACTGTGTTCATAATAATTAATCTCTTATGCTTTCATCATAATAATATAATATAAAATTTGTTCAGTGTGAGTTATGGCGGTTATATCCTGTTTCATCAAACACTCCCTTCCATATACTACAACACTTACAATTTGTCATATCATATCCATAATTGAAAACATTCAAAAACATAATTCATAATGGTTCACGATAATGTCAAATAATGACTTTTCCTGTTTAATTTTAAATCAGTCATGTGTACATAAACATAAAAATAGGAAATCCATATTGTATATCGGAAACACATAATAAAGCTCAGAGTGTCATTACATAATCAATCATCCCAATCATCATTATAACCAAGACTCATCCTTAGAATCTGTTCGTTAAATAATTTTGGTTGTAGGCCTTTCGTTAAAGGATCTGCAATCATAAGTTTAGTACTAATGTGCTGAATATACACTCTTTATTTTTGAATCTCCTCTTTAACAAAAAATTGTTTAATTCCATATGTTTGGCACCCTTCTAGTATTTGTCTTTTTTAGAGAAGAACACTGCTGCGGAATTATCACAATAAATTTTCAGCGGCTTGATAATAGTGTCGACAACCCCAAGTCCTGAAATAAAGTTTCACATCCATAATGCATGAATTGTGGCTTCAAAACATGCCACAAATTATGCCTCCACAGTAGATGAAGCAATGATAGTTTGTTTTTGTATTCCTCCACGATACAACTACTTATGCTAATAGAAACAGGTAGCCAAGTGTAGACTTTCTACTATTAAGACATCCAACAAAATCTGAATCTAATTATCCAATCACCTCTAGTTCATTGGATCTTTTATATGTGAGCATGTAGTTTTTTATTCCTTAAAGGTACCTCAATATTTTCTTTGCAACTTTTCAATGATCAATTCTAGGATTACTTTGATACATGTCTAACATTCCAACTGCAAAACTGATGTCCGGTCTGGTACATGTTTGCAAGTACATTAAACTTCCAACAACAGAAGCATATGGAATTGACTCCATCTCCTTTCGTTCCACATTATTTTTTAGACATTGCATAAGACTAAATTTGTCACCTTTCTATATGGGAACAAGCCCAGGTGAACATTTATTCATGTTAAACTTTTCAAGAACTTTTTCAATATAGGCTTTCTGAGACAATCCTAACAATCCACGTGATCTATCATAAAAAATTTCGATTCCAATCACATAGGATACCTCTCCCATATCTTTCATTTCAAAGCTGTTGGCAAGAAATTCTTTAGTCTCATGCATTATGCCTAAACCATTAGTAGCAAGCAAGATATCATCAACATACAGAACAAAAAAATATAAGCTTACTCCTACTGATTTTTTGGTATATACATCGATCAACAATATTTTCTTTAAAACTAAAAGATGTAATAATTGTATTAAACTTGATATACCATTGTCGGGAAGTTTGTTTAAGTATATATATTGATTTCTTGAGTTTACACACCATTTAACTTTCACCTTTTATGAAAAACCTTCGGGTTGATTTATGTTAACCTCCTCCTCTAAATCTCCATTCAGAAAGGTTGTTTTCACATGTATTTGATGTAGCTCTAAGTCATAATAAGCAACTAGTGCCATAATTATTCTCAATGAATCTTTCTTTGAGACTGGAGAAATTTTTTTTTATAATCAATGCCATATTTTTTAGTATAACCCTCAGCAATAAGTCTGGCTTTATATCTTTCAATATTGCCTTTTGATTCATGCTTTGTCTTAAAAACCCATTTACACTAGACTCTTTTACAATTTTCTAGTAATTTAACAAGATCCCAAACATTATTTTGTTTCATGGATTTTAACTCATCTTTCATAGCATCAATCCATTTATCAAATTCGGCACTATTTTTTGGCTTGTGAATATGAAATCGGATCCTCATTAATTCCAATTTCAAAATCTGACTCTTACAAATATATCGCATAATCATTCGGAATAGCTAATCTCCTTTTTCTTTGAGATCTTCTAACTACTATTCCTTATGGTTCATTTGCTTTAGTTATATGTGAGTTAGTTACTTGATGGGATGGTTCTTTATTCAAAAGTTGTTCAATCTTATTATTATGTCCTTCAACACTTGGAACAACATTCGACAAAGTAATGTATGAAGGAACATTCATGTGTAAAGAAACATTTACACTAATTTCCTTTATTTCTATATACTGCTATTCATTACTCCCACTAACATCACCATTCTCAATAAATTTTGCATTCCCGATTTCAACAATTGTTGAACTATGTTTTGGATAATAAAATATGTACCCTTTAGATTTCTCTGGGTAACCAATGAAGTAACCACTAATAGTTTGAGAATCTAACTTTCTTTCATGTAGATTATAAATTCTTGCTTCTGCTATGTAACTCCAAACATGTAGGTGCCGCAAACTAGGTTTCCTTTATGTAACAATTCAAAAGGAGACTTTTGAACTGCGTTACTAGAAACTTTATTTAATAAATATGTTACAGTTTTAATTGCATATCCACAATGATTTGGGTAAAGAGGAGTTACTCATCATACTCCTAACCATATCCATCAAAGTTCGATTATGCCTTTTTGCTATACCATTTTGTTGAGGTATACCTGGCATAGTATATTATGCACATATGCCATGACTTTCGAGGAGTTTTGTAAATGGACCGGGACACTGTCCAGACTCATCATATTTTTCATAATATTCACCACCTCTATCAGATCTTACAATTTTCACCTTTTTATCTAATTGCCTCTCAACCTCCTTTATGCATGCCTCAAGAGGATTGACTGATTGAGATTTTTCATGAAGCAAATAGATAAAACAATAATGTGAAAAATCATCAATAAAGGTGATAAAATATCTTTCTCTATTAATAACTGGAGTGTCAAAAGGTCTACAAATGCCAGTGTGTATAATTTCACGAAGCTAAGTGCTTCTTGTGGCAACTTTCTTGGAATGTTTGGTTTGCTTTCCCTTAATGCAATCCACACAAATCCCGAGATCAATAAAATCTAGATTTGGAAGAATTTTATTATTTACTAATCCCTGTAACCTTTCTTTGGATATATGACCCAAATGTTTATGCCATAAGTAAGTAGAATTTTCATTATCTTACTACGTTTAAGTCCAATACTACTATTCAAGGTAAGCAAGGATTCAACAAATATATTATCAAGTTTCAATTTGTATAAACCATCAATAAGAAAACCATAACCAATAAATCTAGAATTCTTAAACAAACTAAAACTATTAGATCCAAATTTACTATTAAAACCACAAACATCTAGTTTAGAAACTGAAATAAGGTTTCTACTGATTGAAGGTACATAAATAGTCTTGGATAAGTCTAATTGATAGCCACTATCCAAGATTAAATGGTAAGTTCCAATGCCTTCAATCAGTGCCTTCATATGATTTCCCATAAAAAGAAAATTACTTGTTGGGTTTGTGGTTCGGATCGTAATGAATCCTACATCTTATTGGCCACATGAGTAGTAGCACTAGAATCAAGGCACCAAGGAACTTCAGCTAAGTTTGATTCAAAAATTGGAGAAGCATAATGAAAGATACTTTTTGAACCAAGCCTTACATTTTAAGCAATCTTTTTGATAGTGTACTTCTATCTTATAAAAGTGACATATATTAATCTTTCATTCCTTCTCTTCTACCTGAGAAGCATTAGCAGACCTTTTTGGTTTTCTTAAACTCGTTGGCTTTCACTTTCATTCTTTTTTCAGCTCCTTGACCTATAAGATTAATAGTGTGACTCCTTTAATTCTTTAATCTCATTTCCTCCTGAACAAGCCTACCGACCAATTCATTAACATCCTACTTATCCTTTATAGTGTTATAGTTAATTTGAAGATGCTCATATTTAGGAGGAAGTGAGTTCAAAATAAATTGCACTCAGAAGGAATCCTCCGCTGTCAATCCCAAGGACTTTAGTCTTGCTACAATATTAGTCATCTTGATGATATGATCTTGCATGCCCTTTGTGTGACACCTGTTAAGGATGCTAAGCATATATTGTATGCATGTGATTAATACATAACGTATCCATTAAATAACTAACTTTAGCTCACATGTCAGTATATACATCACCCTTATATATATAAGTAATACATATTGCATGCAAAAAGAGCTTACAACATCAAGTAGCTCACATCTTTTTTTTTTTTCGTGTTAGACATATACAATACACTGCCCTTATTACAACATAATAAAATTTATTAAGTACGTCATGCTAAAAAACCTGAGGATGATACCTTGCTAACCCACCTGACACAATGCTAATATAATTGATGTAATGTTTCTTCAAGACATATTAATGTTCTTCTATTCAAGACATGTAGTATTATCAATTATCAATTTATTCAATGTTTAACTATAATTTATAGTATATACATAGGGTTTATTACACCGTTGGTATCATAATTTTGTCCTATATTTTAAAATGGTACTAGATTTTTAATTTTTTTCTTTTCAATTACTAAAGTTCTATTTTTTTTCTTTTTAGTACCACAATTTCTATTTTTGCTACAGATTAAAGTACATCAAACATATTCGATCAAATTTAACATACGTGACAGTCGGAATAAACATGTTTTTAGTATATTCACCATATAAACATCCCATTAAACAGTCTAATCATCTTGTTTGCCCCATAGAACAAATTTACTTTGTGGGCCCTATAAAATAAAATTTTAGAAAATTTTATTTTATAGAGTCCACAAGATGATTAGGCTGCTTAATTGGATGCTTACATGGTGAATATACAAAAAAAAAAAAAACTTATTCAGGCTGCTACATATGCTAAATTTGATTGAAAATAATTAAAGGACTAGAATCAGAAAAAAATAGAAATTAAGGGACCGAAAAAAAAATTAAAAATCTGGTACCATTTTGAAACATGTATAAATGTTATGGTACCGTTTGTACAATCAACCCTATATACATAGTAATAGTAGCATAGTAATCTTGTACTACATATTTCTTTAGCCTTTATACGGCTTATCAAAGGGATTCCATAATGCAGACAATAATACCATAATCACAGTGTTTTCTTTTGGACAACAATATATTTGTGAATTATATGTGATTCATTTTTTTAATAATTCATGGATCCCCAAACGCATATAGCCCTGCCATAATCTTTTTTCAATTGTATTTTTTTTCTTTTTTTAAGCCATTTTACAGCAAATAAAGGGATTCCATATCGCACATAGCCCTGCCTCATTCACAAGTAGCATTGCGTCCTTATATTCATCCAATCATATTTCTTATGTTTACATATATATCAAGAGTTCACCATACTGTTATAGCACTTTATTGAACTCATCATGAACTAAATACATCACATATCACTTCATAAAGCAAATTAATATCTCCCCCATAATATATAGAAAAATAATATTATACAAAAAATATACCAAAATATACCATATTTCAACATGGCAGAATTGATAGTGCAAATACAAAAATACACCAAAAATTCCAAGTTATGAATATCAAAGCCTTATTCTCCAGATCAATTTTATTATAAGTCTAGATTAATTTTCAACTGATTTCACATCAATTGGATATATATAGAAGGAGAAACATAAAAAATATTCCACCATAGTCAAGTTGTCAATAAAATTAAATAACATAAAGTATAGTCCAAATTGGCAATCAATAAAGAAAAATTAAGCTTCCTCTATTTCTATCAATTTTGTAAATAACATCTCAAATTTTTCATAGGAACTAACGACAACACATTTGGAGTTATAAAACTCTAGATACAGCTAAAAAAAGTCTGCTATTCTCCATTGAACCCAAATTCAGCATCCATCATTTATATTTACAATCTCATTCATATGTTTAATCTCATCTCAAAAGTAATCAACCATCAAAAAAATAATCAAAAATCAAAATCTATTAATTAGAACATACATATTTCTTTTATTCAATCAACTTAACAAATAAATTTATAGTTATTTATACTAAGTGTTATATTCATATAGAATATTAAGTTATTCACTTACCTTTATTGCTTCTTTCCCTTTGCTTGTTAGCTGTGTGTTAGCCTCTTTTCCACTTGGTTTAGCTGAAATAGATCATATTTTACTTATTTTAAACACTTAATTATAATGGAACCTCTTTCTAACATGATAAGATCACCAAACTACTTAAACGTATGAAGCTGCCAACTATGACAGATTTAATAGGGTGAATTTAAAAATTCTCCAAAAAATTTATACAAGTAATCTCAAGGTGAAAATTTTCAGATCACTTACCCTATATGTGTAAAGTAATTTAAAATTGATTTTGTCTCAATTGGAGGTGTGTAGAGGAAGAACTCTAAGAAATAATCCACCTTACTCAAACCAGCAATGGAAACTGAGCAATAAAATTTTTCCTTCTATTAAACTAAGATAGAGTCTGAATCATATCTAACTCTAAAGTTTCCACAAAATCAAATCACACTTAATTTGAAGCTCTACAACTAAGAAATATGATCAAAATACCAAAACTGAAAAATCAGAATTTAGGAACCCGAAATCTGCTACTTCTAAGCTCTAACTTAATTCAACCAAAACAATAAAATTACTTACCAATTAAATCACCATAGGTTTTTAAGATGAAATTTACGGCCTAAAAAGTGATTTAGTTCTTCAAACAAAGCTTGAATAATCAGCTCCAACAATTAGCATCAAGTTTCATTTCCTTCCCCTTTCTTTCTTTTCTAACATTTTCTATGTTTTTCTTCTTTTTCTTTCCACATATATGTCTACCCAATCTAATAAAATTCACAACCAAAAAGAAGATTCTAGGCCATTTTAGATATATTAAAATGTAAATTATTCATTTCAGCCTTAATGAAATGCTTAAGTTACCTATTAACCCTCAAACTTCCAATTGTTCTCTCAAGGACAATTATTTATTTTAATTGAGTCCACATCATCCTAAACTTTTAAATTCTCACTCTTTACTTCCTTTCTACTTCTAATTCTTTTTATTCTCATAATTTCACTCATTTCGAGTGTCATCAAAATTCAGAAATTCTCGCTTTTTGTCTAAGTATAAGTCATGGCTAGACCCGGTATACTAGTCTAATTATATATACTAACTTATACTTAAATTCAATTAATAAGGATAATGAATGTAAATGTATCTATAGTTAGGGTACGGGTGTTACAATTCTTCCCCCCTAAAAAGAATTTCGTCCTCGAAATTTAATGCATTCTTACCACACTTAACCTATAATGAGGATCACCAATGTTAAATATTGTCATCTAATATCTTCTTTTCTTAAGTTGATTCTTCTAGACCACCACAACTATAGAAATCATTTTATTTTATAATACATTTTGATATCTAACTATGTAGTCTTTATACACATTCATACATGCTACATGCTATAAAACTCCCTGAAGTAATATAGACAATTATTACTGCATTCATAAAAATAACTTGCAAAAATTATTTCTTATGAGGTTTGATAACATCTGCAATTTTGAAGTCTTCACCATGATTGTCACCATGAACTTTGCTATTAAACTAATCATAACTTTCTTGATCTGTACCTCAAAATAAGTCAAATTTTAACTTTAAACTATAAGATAATATGTCCAAGAACACTGACAATGCAGTACATTAATATTCTCAGTTGATAGAATATTAAATCATCAATTATTGTCCACAAAATTTTTATTTCCTTCAAAGTATAATACCTTCGCAGTATCATATAGACTATTAAAATGACATTTTAAAATATAACTTTTAACTCGATTTTTTTATCCTGTTTCAACTCCTACATAATAAAAGAAAATTCTACATATATAATTCCATCCACTAATAAATGTGGAGTTTCAAGTAGACTCAGAATTGTCTTCAATGTCTATGAACTATATTCAAAACTAGCCTTAAATTCTCAATCATAATGTCTTCAAGAATAATCAATCTTTGAATATTACTTCTATTCCCACAAGTTATATTCTTATAAATCATTTTTACTAACACCTTATCTTTCATGCTAATTCATTTATGTATTTCATAATGTAATAAATCATATGTTACACCATTAAATAAAAATTCTACTCATTTCTCTTTTACTTTCTCAAATTTTACCTTTCTATGAAATTCATCAATTTTCTTATATAATTCTTTTATAATAATTTTTTTTAACAATAATTCCTCTCTTAGGATGACTAGCACCCTTTAACTACATTATCATTCCATAAGATCAATCAATTAAATCCTTCATTCAGCCTTCTAAGACTATCCCTTTAGTTTCCTTGAGCTAAACAACTCCAACTATAGATTTTTGAATATCACATTTTATTTCCTATTCAACATGCTTGTCTATGCAACTACCATTCTATTATGCATATTTCTCGTATAATCTATAAATTTTATACTTATTACTAGATGACAGTCCTTTTTACCATTTGGTACCAACAAGTAACATTAACTTCTCTTTGTTCTTTATTTTTTTTT
>CATIWM010439076.1:0-12203 GCA_949671775.1 Mallotus repandus
ATAAAAGGAGAAAGAAAAACTAAACAAAAAATAAAAATAAAAAGAAGGAAAGGAATAATAATATAAAAAATATAATAGTTATTGAATAATAATAATAATAATAACAACAATAATAATAAGAAAAAACTCTAAAAATGATTAAAAAAAAGGAAAAATAAACATAAAAAGTTCATGGGTAAGTGTGAAAAAAAGAAAGCGAAAAGGTGGGGACGAAAAGAAAAAAGTTTGTAATTTTCCCTTTCACTAATGGAAACTTTGTGTATTGCGTACACATTATTCAAATGATGAAAGAAGGGTACACATATCTTAAAATCTTACTATTCATACAAACTTATCAATTACATATTTCACCGATGACAAGCTTTCAACTCCTAGTTACATTGGTGCATGATCAATGAGCAGAGAAGATACAAAATCTTTCATTACAACTTGAGCCTGCACGTAGCCATCTTCATACTTGTATAGAACATCCATTACCCTTGCAAGATTCAGGATCCTCATCAGAACAGGCATAGGCACTGAGGTTGGGTGCAGACACTCTGCGTTCATGTCTTTCCATGCATTTACAATTTGCTTTTGAAATACTTGGACCGCCTCTTCTTTTGTGGCACCATGTTGTTTTGTGTAGCATTCAATGCCCGAAGCAACGTGCCCCCTCTTTTGCTCAAACTACGCATATATATGTATGAAAGTATATAGTCAAAGAGAAAGTCTCAAGTTTGAATTTCTCAGTGAATACCCAATTGTTTGTAAGAAAGCAAGAAATTAATGTGGAATATGATCGATGATTTTTATTCATTACATACCTCGTGGGACACAATGTCATCCATGAGCCTGCAAATTATTTGAGAAGCTGTAACCATCTTAGGGTCATTAACCAACCACTCAAATGAATCTTGACTTACGATGTCACCCATTCCAACAAGGGCTGTAGTTGCAAGCATTTTGTAACCACATGTAACTAATGCAAGGGGCATGTATTCTTCCATTGTTGGTATATATTTTTGGTGGAACCATTTTGATTCAAGAAAGTAAGCTTGAACTTGATTCTTCATCTATCAAATTAAGCAATTGGCTCCTTGGTTAATGTATGAATATATTTATAAGCTAGTGCCACTATAAATGCAAAATTAAAGGGAAAAAAAAAGAGAATTACTGCTTCTTTTGCATGGTGGAAACGGTATGATGTTCCTTGGTTGGCCATGTTTTCTTCAATTTCTGAATATACATTAAGAAGTGCCTTATAGCATTCTTTCATGTACTCGGGTAGTTGATGTTCAGCATCAATGTCCCACCTGAAAATAAGTAACACGGCCACTGTTGCAGTGACATTTGTGGTCTATAATATAGATCCATAACCATGCAATGATTGAGGCAACTGTTGAATATAAGACAACGGTCAAATTTATTATTTATATTTTAAAAGTTTTATATCTAATCAATAAAAATAATATATAATTTATATTTGTAAATAGAAATTTTATTAAACAAATTTTGTTTACTTATTAAAAATTTCAGAATAAAATCTTAAATGATTTGGCCATTATTTTATTTTGATTTCTCTTGCCAAAAATTTAAAAAAATAAAATAAAATAGAATTCTTGCTATCTTTATTCCCAGATTTCACGAGTAGTTTTCTACTATAAATAGAAAACTAAGATCTAACAGATTGAACTTTCGTTATCCAATTATTAAAGGGTTTTGGGTTCCATTGATCAAGCCATATATAAGGATTATAACATTTGAGATGAGGAAATGAGAAGAATTAAACCTCTCAATTGCTGCTGCAAAGAGCTCAAGTTCTTCAGGAGTACCATAGACGTCGTATATATCATCAATAACGGAGGTCATGGCTATTACTTTAGTTAGCATCCTTCTAGCCAGAGCATACTGAGGCTCATAATATACCCCCAAAATCCAAAAATACAACTCTACTACTCTGTCCCTAGCAAAAGGCAGCTTGTTTGCAAAGTCCAGTTCTTTCCACCACCTAATCACCACCACAACATTCAACATAACCCATTAAAATTTCCATATATATGACATATTTGCTAATAATAAGCTTTGACTTTTTGTCACTCAGCTATCTGTAAAAATATAAGTTTGAACATTCGAAGCCCTACAAATTAAAGAATTTCAACATATATCAGTTATATGATTAATTATGTAAGACATATATGCTTACTTTGAAATGATTTTTAGTTCTTTTTGGTGCTGCCTTTGCAATATATTGAAGTCTAACTTGGCAAATGCTAGTAGAACTTCATTACAAAAGGCACTTCCTTCATAGATGGAGAAGTAATTCCTTGCCTCAAGTCTTGGCAACCCCTTTCGAATAGGCTGAACTAAAGCACGGCTCATTTGTACACCAAGAGGAAAGCTTAACTGAGATGCCATGGACTGAAGATGGGCAGTAGCGAAAGCAAGTGCTTCGTCTAAAATCTCCTCTCCATGCACCCTGAGATGGGTAGCTTCATACAAGCTTAACAATCCTCGAGGGTCATTGACGAGTGAGTCCTTGAAGTTCCCTTGGCTGTCCTTGAACTTGTTGAAAACACCTGCTTGGTCATATATGTACAGTGGTAAAATTCATGCACCAAACTAATAAAATAGTTCAAGAACAAATTGAGCTAGCAGGTGAGGACATACCACAATACATGTCATAACCTTGTTGTCTGACTAATCGAAACTTGAGAGAAATATTGTATAGTCCATCATTAAGATGGTTCAATTTATCCATTTTCCTTAAAATTTCATCAATCTCAGTTTCAAAATGGTAAGAGATGCCCAAACGTTGGATTGTATCTATCAATTCTAATGTTTCTGAGTCCTTGTCTGTATTTACCATTAGCATGTTTCTCACTTGTTCCTTGAGCTTTTGATGCTCTATTATGTCCTTCATTTCCTATGTAAAGAGATAAAAAAAATTAACAAGATAAATAATCATGATGTAAAAGAAAATTCTTATCCACCCCAAATTTATTACATCAACAACTAGATTTGTAATACAAACTCCATTTATTTTACACTTGTCAATAAAAATGGAACATCTACTTACGTGTGATAAAACTGGCTATTCCGAGAAGACAAAAATTGTTAATTTATGTGTTATACTATGTAAGTTGAACATATTTTAAGTTTTGTTTCTTTTATTATTTTTTTGGAAATTTTTTACCGACACCATCAATTGTATTACACCTTAGAATAAAATTTTTACCTCATTATTCAGGTGATTTACAATTGACTAATAAAAATGAGACACGTGATTTTATTTTAAATTCTATCAATGGGTGCTATAAACTTAATGTGTAAAGTTTTTTTTCAAATTTCTTATTAGGATAAGATTCGTGCCGCATTATTCAAGTGATTTACACTTGACTAATAAAAATAAGACACATATTTTTGTATTTTAATCTTACAATTGAATGCAATACATTGAATTTAGAAAAAAAAAATTGCTATTTTTTATGTTTCAAATTTTGTGTGCTTTAGTTGACTTATTTATAAGAAAAAAAAAAAGAGAAAACAATTACAAAACATTTAATAAAAAATAGCAATATAAGTTATTTTACCATAAAATTCATATCAAAATGATAAGAGAGAAAATAGTCACCCCATATGGTAGGATGATAATTTGCAATACGACGATTAACATTATTAGATATGGGAGTTTGAGATGAAGCTGCTGAAACTTGACCAGACATGGTTTTGGATTTGTTTTCTTGAAATGATAAAGTTGGTTTGGGTTAGTTTCTAGTTTTGTGGACTTTAAGGTAGCTAGTGTGAGGAAGTATGCGTTATGCTCAGGTATATATAGAAAAAAAATCTGAATCTTGGGAACTATTCCAATGTTACATCCGAGTACTGTTCAATTTTCGACTGAAAATGTATGCTTTCAATTAATGGCAGCCACATGGTCCATTGTGTACAGTCTTTTGAAAAGGTTTAGGTTGATTTTAGCCATAAATTTTAGATAAAGATCTATACTTTTCAAAATTTAATAATTTAATATTTAAACTATTTTTTATATCAATTAACTGTTGTAATATGTAAAAAAATAATAATTGAATGTTTACACCAAGTTATACATAGAAAACGATCAAATTATTTATGATAATGATTTAAATTTATTTTTTTTTATCAATACATTTTTTTTGTGTAAATCATGATAAATTGACAAAATATACATTTATCAAAATAATCACCTTCTTCTTTGAGAGGACGTAAAGAGCTTTTTTTTTTCCTTTTTTTTGGCTTTATCAAGATAAATATATTTAAACCACTAATTTTATAATAATAAAATTTTAATTTCATTAAATTTATTAAAAATTGTAAACTACATAGAAAGAAGTAAAAAATAAACAATTGAAAATTTTTAATTTTACATTTTCATTAATTAAAAATTTTGTAAATGATGATAGTTAAATTTGTACCTTTAAATATTTTTAATTTTTATAAACTAAAAATAATTATGAGTCAAACTATAAAAAATAAAAATAAATTAATTTTAATAAAATTATTTTATTTAATAATAATAATAATAATAATATTATTATTATTATTATTATTATTATGCTTTTTTGAGTTTAGGGGTGATAAAGTTTTTTAATTCTGAAATAGTGTATTTTTAAAGGGCAATTTGTTGGTAACCTGCTATATACACCTTATTGTAATTTTTTTTACAAGTTCCCACACTTAATTGTTATAAAGAAAATCCAAAATACTAAATTGTCAAATTTTAAAAAATTCAAATACTAAAATTGTCTTTATCCCTAAATTTTATAAAAGATTATCATTATGAAAACTAATGCTACCCCACCCCCTCTCTCCCCCTTTGGGAATTAACCATTTGTACTAACTCAAAAAAAAAAAAAACTAATACTAAATTTTTGCATTATTTTGGACGGTCATTATTTATAATATATATTTTAAATATTTTATATTTTATCAATAAAAATAGAAAATGATATTTTTATCTTCAACTTTAAATCAATTATCAATTAAATTTTATATTGAAAGTCATTTCAATTTGCTTTTCCAACTTCACAAATTATGCCAATTCTATCCAATTTTATTTGAAAGATCTAACTTTATTTTTAAAAATTACTTTTAGATTTTTATAAAATAAATTTGATAGTTATTCAAGTTTTTCCTTATTTTTTAAGAAAAATAAAATTTTAAAAATATTTACTAAGTTTTAATTTTACCATTTTTGAAAAAAATTTAAAATTTAATTTTAAAATTCTAATATAAAATTTGAACTTTTTATGTATCAATTAAAAATTAGAAGAAAAAAATGATCATTTGTGAATCAATTTATTATATAAACTAATATTAATAAAAATAAAAATAAATAAAGTAAGAACTTTTAACAATCACTATCAATAATCATAAAATTGTAATTTTTCACATTTTTCAGAAAAACTAAATATTTTTTATTTTCTTGACTAATATTTTTATTATCTCAAAATTCTCTTTTTTTTTATCTAATACTTGTTTGGTTTAACCTCTATTAGATAAAATTCTAAATAATTTGGTTGAAAGTTGATAAGTAAATTTTAAAATATTTAAAAGTTTAGGAATTTTAGTAAAAAATTAAAAATCTATGAAAAAATTTAGAAATTAATTTTTAAATTTATGTCAAGATTGCAAAAATTAGAATTTAAAAACATTTTCTTGCATTTTATTTTTCTTATAGAAAAAAAAAGATAAAAATTCAATAAGTTTCAAATTTATTTTATAAGGATCTAAAAGTAATCTTAAAAAATACTATTCGATCCTTCAAATAAAGTTGGATAGAATTGACAGAATTCATAAAATTGAAGAAGCAAATTAAAATTACTTTCAAAGTAGAATTCAATTGATAATTGACTCAAAATTCAAAATAAAATTGATAGTTTTCTCATAAAAATAAAATAAATATTTGTATATTTTGAATCTAACTATTATATATAATACATTCAGAAGACATAAAAATTTTCTATTTAATATTGTAGTTGCATATGTTTAAAAATTTTCTATTTAATATTGTAGTTGCATATGTTTTCATATTTTATATTTTTATTTTTCATAATTATTTTTTGAAATATGACTTTGTGTACAAAGAAATAAAATAGATGGTTTTTAAACGAAAAAAATAAAAATATTAAGAAAACAAAAGTAATAATTTAAATTTTTAAAAGCTAAATGTTTTACATCAAGGACGAATGGACTCATAATCTATTTAAATTGTGCAATTGAAAGAATACCTACATGAATAGTGTCACCAATGAAGCCTAACTTGAATGATTAAGGTGAATGTCATATCAAGTAAAGTTCATGGATTCAAACCTTAATGGTGTAAAAGTTTTGAACTAAATGTTCTTTCTTATACCCACCTACTATATATATATATATATATATATATATATATATATATATATATATATATATATTATTAGTTGATAATAGTTTGTTAGTAGATTGTTGTAATCTCTCGAAACGGTTTGTTATGATGAAAAAAAAAAAACAAGAAAGATAAGTCCAATAAAAAAATTTTAACACCTCATTTTGTAGGTTAGGAGTTGAAAAAGTACATGATTTTTTTAAAATGAAAGTGGGGCAGCAAATATGTAATATTAAATTACCTCCTATCATTTGGTTCAAGTAGTTAAGGGGGGATATCCATAACCTTTGAGGTCATGGGTTCAAATCCTAAGGATAACTTAAATGTTGAGCTACCTACCTAGAGCTGACTAGTTTCAACTATGAAGCACCGGGACTTCAAATAGGATGGAATATCCGTGTCTGACACTTTTCAGATTCTGACACGACCTGGCACTTGTCCGACACATATCCAACAAGTGTCATGTCTTGACCAAATACTTGTCCTATTATTTTTTTTATTTTTTTATTTTTAGGACACATGAAAGATACAACATGGCACTTTTTAGGATACGACTTTTGTTTTTTTATCACATTTTGTATATGTCGTGTATATGGTATTAGTAGCTAGATTGTTGGCCGAATGATTATGGTCAATTTTTAAATAATTTGGAGCTTCTCTTTGTAATAGTAGCTCCATTTTTTGTAGAGATCATGTATATTGGTCACTTTTATGTATGCCTTATATGATAATGATAGATAATTAACTAAATGATTTAAATTTCATGAAATTTCTATTTTACCACACTAACTTCATTTTTTTTAACAAATCATCTTTATATAATAAAAAATAATACACATTTTATGTGAAACACACACACACACACACACACACACACACATATATATATATATATATCACACACACACACACACACATATATATATATACACACATTGGGTGTTTTATACCATATGGCCAATAAAAATAAAACACCTAACTTTTTCTTTCAAATCTAACCATTTACAACATACATGGTTAGATTTGAAAGAAAAAATTAGGTGTTTTATTTTTATTGGCCAACTGTTTGTACTTAGTTTATGTGTCTTACATCTAGTCATATGGTGTAAAACACCCTCTGTGTGTGCGTGTATATATATACAGCTAATGTGGTTACAGAAAGAACCACATTAGCCTTACTAGATCTCTAGCAGTGCCTAACAAGAAATCAAATCCAGTAGATCAGATTTCTTAAAAGCAGTTAGAGAAAAACTTAGCAGGTTAGGCCCATCTTCTTCTAACCCTATAGTACCTGACACTCCACAGTCTATTAACCAGAATGTAAGTGTTCTTGATAAAGTTATAGATTCCCAATCTGAAGATAGCAAATTTCCAGAATAGCCTCCAGAAATTGCTAAACTTCACTGGACCATTAATCAACCTTTTCGTTCAGGATATACTAAAGTTAGGCAGCCAAAACTTGAGATAGGTGACCATCCTAGTATCCTTGTCTAGGCAAAGTTTAATGCCAGTTATATTTACGAATGGAACATTGATGGGATGATAGACTACCAAATTCTGAACTCCCTTCAACAAATGACTATGGCCTCCAATGCTTATAAAACCCAGATAGGAACCTATGATAGGTTTGTAACTGAACTTATCATTGCAGGATTCTCTGGACAGCTGAAAGGATGGTGGGATTACCATCTCACAATCCAACAGTAAACAGATATTCTGTATGCTATCCAAAAATATGAAGAAGGTCTACCCATCCTTGATCCTTTAGGAAACACCATTTAGGATGTTGTGTCAACCCTGATTCTGACTATAGCATTACATTTTATAGGTGATTACTCCCATCTTATAGATAAGAATGCCGACCTTTTATCCAACCTTAGGTGCAAAAAGCTTAATGACTTCCAGTGGTATAGATCAACCTTTCTCACCAAAGTAATGCTTAGGGAAGACTCTAACAAGCCTTTCTAGAAAGAGAAATTCCTAGCAGGTCTTCCAACCCTCTTAGGAGAAAGAGTTTGTAACACCATTAGACAAGCCTTTGGCACCTATATCATCCCTTATGATTAGCTCACCAATGGTGAATTGATTAGGACCACCCAAAAAGAAGGATTAAAGATCTGTCAGGACCTAAAACTCTAAAAACATTTAAAATGGGAGTTGACAAAGTCCAAGAAAGAATTAGTTTCTTTCTGTAAGCAGTTTGACTATAGTTATAGCCAAAACCAAGCCTATAAAGGAGATTGTAGTAACAAGTCCACTAAGAAGTCTTCATCGAAGAACTTTTCCAAATCTAGGAAATTTCACAAGGATAAACTTCTGAAGAACCTTACTATAAGAAACACCACAGAAAGTCCTATAAAGGTAAAGATAAAGCCTAGCTCTAAGAAAAGCAGTCTGAAAGATGTCACTTGCTATAAATGCGGTAAGAAAGAACATATTTCAAAATACTGTAAAGTCTTCAAAAAACTTTAGGAACTCGACTTAGAAGATGAAACCTTAACTAAGCTTTCAGCCCTACTTATAGAAACTTCTAAGTCTGAAACCACTTCCTCAAGAGTAGGTTATCCTCAAATAGATGAGATAGCAACCACCTCTTCCTCTGAACTTGAGTCAGAGTCTAGTTCTGAAAGAAAGCATATCAATATGCTCACTAAAGAACAGACCCTAATTCTAGATGTAATTCAGCATATCAATGATCCTGATGTGCAGAAAAGATATCTAGAACAGCTTAGGCAGTCTCTAGAAAAGGAACCTGAACCCCCTAAGACTAAGTTACCTTATACTGGTACTAGTATGTATGATCTTGCAGCCATCCTTAATAGGAAAAAGCTTGGTAGGAAACCTTTAGGTGATATCCAGGTTCTCTAGTCTGAAATAAAGTCCATAAAGAACGAGATAAAGCAACTTAAGGAGAAACAGCAAAAGGATTCTGATTTAATCCAGTTTCTTGTCACCAAACTAGCCTAAAAGTCTAGTGACAGTGATCAAACCAAGAGTTTAGAGCCATAATCTTTAGCCAGTATATAAAAGGTTCCCAATGATTTCATTTGTACTTTGAGTCAAATCACTTCTAGGAAATGCATTGTTAAAGTTTCCCTTATTTTTTATAAAGATTTTCAATTTGATACTGTTACTCTGTTTGACACAGGTGCAGATTTAAGTTGCATAAAGACCAACATTGTTCCAAAATGTTTTCAAGAAAATACTAAAGAAAAACTCTCTTCTGCTAATAGTTCCAAAATGCATATTGATGGAAAAGCAGAAGTTAGTATTTTGAATAATGGATATTCACTAAAGACATCTTTTCTTCTAGTCTTTGATATCAGTTATTCACTAATCTTAGGGACACCTTTCATTAATTTGATAACTCCCTATATGGTTACTCATAACTCGATAGACTATAAAGATGATAAAACTTTTATTTCTTTTCCATTGTTAGAAAACTCGAAAACAAGATAACTCAATTTTGTTAAAGCACATTCTATTTACAAAAATCTAATCAATCTTCTAATTAGAAGTAAAGAGAATGATTTACTTGATTTAAAGCCAAATGGTCATTTTCAAAGAATTGAACAGCAACTAAAGTCTAAAGCTTTGCAAAAAAATATTTCTGAATTTCAAAAAATTATCATTGATAAAGTTTGTTCTGATTTACCAAATACTTTCTAGAAAAGGAAACAATACATTATTGATTTACCTTATGAGTCCGGATTTGATAAGAAAAATATTCCTACTAAACCTAGACCGATTCAAATGAATGCTAAATTGGAACAACATTGTAGAAAAGAAATCCAGGACCTCGAGTCCAAAGGATTAATCTCTAAATCCAGGTCTCCTTGGCGTTGTGCAGCTTTCTATATTAATAAAGCTTCAAAACAAGAAGGAGGCACACCTAGGCTTGTAATTAATTACAAACCTTTGAATAACACTCTAAAATGGATAAGGTATCCAATTCCAAAAAAAAAGATCTATTACAAAAGCTTCATTCTGCATTTGTATTTTCAAAATTCGACATGAAATTAGGATTTTGGAAAACATAAATTGCTAAAGAACAACATTACAAAACAGCTTTTACAGTCCCTTTTGGATGGTACGAGTGGAATGTAATGCCATTCGGTTTGAAAAATGCACCATCAAAATTTCAAAGAATAATGAATTATATTTTTAATCCTGATTCCCAATTCTACATTATTTACATTGATGATGTGCTTATCTTTTCAAACTCTATTAAACAACATTACAAGCATTTAAAGACTTTTCTTTATGTTGTTAAAGCTTCTGGTCTTGTTGTCTCTGCTAAGAAAATCTCTCTTTTCCAAACCAAAGTCAGATTCTTAGGACACTATATCTGTTGTGGAACAATTATTCCCATAAAAAGATCCCTAGAATTTGCCAACAAGTTCCTTGATAGAATCCTTGATAAAACCCAACTGCAAAGGTTTTTAGGTAGTCTTAATTATGTTTTAGATTTTTGTCCTAATTTAACATGATTGCTAAACCTCTGCATGATAGGTTAAAGAAAACCCTGTTCCTTGGATAGATGAACATACCAAAGTTGTCCAACAAATAAAGAAACATATAGTTGAAATCCTATGCCTTCATCTAGCTGATCCTAGTGTCCTTAAAGTTGTAGAGACAGATGCTAGTGACCTAGGTTATGGTGGTATTTTAAAGCAAGTCCAAAATAGTCAGGAAGTAGTGGTACAGTATACTTTAGGCCACTGGAATGACACCCAAAAGAACTACTCCACCATCAAAAAAGAAACTCTTTCTCTTGTTCTCTACATCACAAAGTTCCAATATGATTTACTCAATCAATAGTTTTTACTTTGCATTGATTGTAAATCTGCTAAAGAAATTTTGCAAAAAGATGTTCAAAATATTGCATCAAAACAGATTTTTGCTAGATGGCAAGCTATTTTGAGTATCTTTGATTTTGATATAGAATTTATTAAAGGAAATGAAAATTCTTTGCTAGATTTTCAGACCAGAGAATTTTTACAAAACAGATAAAGATGGTTCAAAAAAAGAAAGATAAAGAGAAAATTGACTCTGATAAAGTTATCCCAGATAAAGTTTTCCCTCCTCCTCTTTCTGCTGAGAAACCAATAAAGTCTTGGTATGACATTGTCAGCCAAGAACAAAGTAAATATGACACCTCTAAAGCTCTTGAGATTTAACAATGGGTTGAATCCATCTCTCGAACCCCATAACTACTTAAAGCAATTCAGGCTACTCTGAAGCCTCCAGCTTCTGAGCAACCAAGTATTTTGGGCGTTCCAAGCCCCTCAGGTAAAGTTTCTCAACTAGAGAAAGGTGAATCTTAAAGTTTCTCAACCAGAGAAAGGTGAATCTTCTTCTTCAAAAACCCTTTCTCAACTTGATTTAAATCCTGTGCCTACTCAAAGTAGCTCATAGATTATTTTATCTCAATCTAAAGTTATTAAATCCTCTGAATTTCTTTCAAAAACCACTTTTTAAAATATTTTAACAATTGAAGATGGTTTTTATCATAAAGATCCTTTCTTTACACTGTAAAATCATTATGGTTTTTATCATAAAGATCATTTCTTTACTCTGTAAAATCATTTTCCAAAAAATTAGTTTTATAAACCTTGGGATCTTTCCAAGCCCTAAGAGTTTTATCAAACTGTTTTGGAATTCACATGTTCCGCAAAATTCAAACACTTCTACCATAAAGGCTCCCCTAACCCTTCTTAGTCCACCTGTAAAATTCTTAAAGTCCTTCACCCTAAAGAATGGGGCCAAGAGCTTTCTAAACCAAAAGCCTTCCTTACAAACTTCCAGACCAAGTTAA
>CATIWM010439165.1:0-28605 GCA_949671775.1 Mallotus repandus
TTCATATCTTGTATTAAGACTAGTGTGTAATGTGTGTTACATATGTGGAATTGTGAGCAATAAATTTGATATCAATAAATATGTTATGTGTTAGTCACATGCATACAATGTATGCTTGGCATCCTTAACAGGTGTCACAATACGGCTATGCCTGGTAAATGAGAATATGTACTAAGTCATGAATATCAAATCTCTGGAAAGGTATGGCAAAAACTGGAGAGTCGGTATATGTCCAAATTGCTCACAAACAAGCTGTATTTTAAGTAAAGGCTGTATGGGCTAAAGATGCAGGAGGGTTCAAATTTGGCACAACATATCAATGTTTTCAATTAAATAATCACATACTTGGTTAGGGTTAATGTGAAGATTAAGGATGAGGACAAAGCAATTATACTACTGTGTTCTTTACCGCCATCCTATGAACATTTGGTGACTACCCTTACATATGGAAAATAGTCCATTAGCTTGGAGGAGATTACTGCAGCATTGTTGGCTCTTAGCCAATAGGAACAGAATGCAAGTGAGGAATCTCATGATGAAGGCTTGGTCGTGAGGGAAAATCTGGAACATGGTAGGATACAAAGTAGAGAAGGTATTGCAAAGAGAAAGTCTAGGTCAAAATCCAAACCTAGAAAAGTAGTGCAGTGTTATAAGTACAAGGATTATGGACATACGAAGAAAGACTGTCCAAGACAAATAGGGCAGAATGACGATGAGAAGAATAAAGACTCGTCAAAATATGCAAATGTGGTTCAGAATGATGATTCAAACTTTAGTGATAGAGATATGTCGGCTGTTTCAATAAATTAGTACGTGGATGCATGGTTTCTTAATACAATAGCATCTTTTCACATGACACCTAACAAAGAGTGGTTAACCTCATACAGGTCAGGCTCTTTTGGTTCTGTCCATTTAGGTGATGATAAACCTTATGCTATTACTGGTATAGGAACCATTAAAGTTCAGTTACATGATGATACTGTTAGGACATTATATGATGTTAGGCATATACTAGACATAAGAAAGAATATGATTTCCTTGGGCACATTACATGCTAATGGTTTTAATTATAGATCTAATGAAGATATGGAAATCCTTAGAGTAACTAAGGTTTATTGACTGTGATGAAAGGGAAACGAACTGCGTGAAACATTTATAAACTACTAAGGAATATTATTGTAAGTGGAGCTATAGCAGTTGAGTCTGATGATGATGATTGTACAAAATTTGGCACATGCATCTAGATCATCTTAGTGAGCGTGGGATGACAGAATTGCATAAAAGAAATCTATTAAAGGGTGTTAAAAGCTGTAAATTAGAATTTTGTGAGTTTTGTGTGCTTGGGAAGCAATCTAGAGTCAGGTTTATGACTGGCCAGCATATAACTGAGGGAATTCTTGATTATGTGCATTTTGATGTATGGGGCCTACTAGATAATTGTCATTTGGCGACTCTCAATATTTTGTCACTTTTACTGATGATTTTTGTAGAAAAGTTTGGGTGTATTGTTTAAAATAGAAATCTGAGGTCTTTGCTAAGTTCAAGCAATGGAAAGCAGAGGTGGAAAACCATACAAGGAGAAAGATCAAATATTTGAGATTAGATAATGGGATAGAATACACAAATTCACAGTTTCAAAAATTTTGTGAGGAGCATGGTACTCAAAGGCACTTTTCAATTTAGAAGACACCACAACAAAATGGTGTGGCAGAGAGGATGAACAGATCCATTACTGAAAGGGCAAGGTGTTTAAGACTAAATACAGGTCCTAAGAGTTTTTGGGCAGAAGTTGTGAGTATGGCATGCTACCTCATAAACATATCACCATGGGCATAATTAGGTGGAAAGGTTACAGAAGACATATGGACAGGTAAACTAATTGATCTTGGTAATTTAAAATTTTTTTATTGTTCTGCTTATGTGCATATATCTAGTGATGAAAGGTCTAAACTTGATCCAAAGTCCAAGAAGTGTATTTTCTTAGGCTTTGTGAAAGGTGTAAAAGGATATAAGTTTTGGGATCCAGTTGCAAAGAAGGTGGTGATCAGTAAGGATGCAGTATTTGATGAGCAGTCCATGTTGCAATAGAAAGATAAAAGTCATGTGCCAGCATGTGATGAAAATAGTTCCAGTTCAAAGGTAGTGCAAGTGAATTTAAAACCACAAGTCCTAGACAATGAAAGGGCTGAAAGTTCTAGTTAAAGACCTTTAAGCTCCACTTCAGGTGACAAACAGCACTTCAGTCTAGTCAGAGACAGAAAGAGATACACCATAAAGCCTCCAAGCAGATTTGGGTATGAAGATTTGGCTTCTTTTACTCTCCTTATTTGCAATGGAGATCCATCAACTTTTCAAGAAGCTATGCTAAGTGAGGAAAAAGATAGATGGATGGCTACTATGGTAGAGGAGATGGAATATTTGCATAAAAATCAAACATGGGAGCTTGCTCAACTACCTGAGGGAAAGAAGGCTATAGAGTGCAAATGGGTCTACAAGAAGAAGCCAGCAGTATCAAAAAAAGAAGGAGAAAATTTTAAGGCTTGGCTAGTGGCAAAAGGGTACTCATAGTAGAAGGGGATTGGTTATAATGAGATTTTCTCCCCTGTGGTTAGACATAATTCTATCAAGGTAGTGTTAGCCTTAGTAGCTAGCTGGGATATGCACTTGGAGCAAATGGATGTGAAGCTAGCTTTTCTTCATGGTGATCTACAGGAGCAAATTTATATGGAGTAGCCAGAAGGGTTCACCCAACCTGGGTAGTATCATCTGGTATGCAAATTGAAAATATCCTTGTATGGGTTAAAGCAGTCTCTAAGGCAATGGTACAAGTGGTTTGATTCTTACATGATTTAGATTGGCTACAGGTGTTGTAAGTATGATTGTTATGTTTATGTTAAGTGCCTTGATGATGGTTCATTTATTTTTTTGCTACTATATGTTGATGATATACTTATTGCTGCTAATTTTTAGAATAATGTTATTGAGTTAAAAGCCTTGTTAGGGAAAGAATTTAACATGAAGGATTTAGGTGCTATAAAGAAAATCCTTAGGATAAAGATTCATAGGGAAAGGTGCTCTAGAAAATTATAGTTATCTCAGCAAAGCTATATTGAGAAGGTGCTAGATAGATTTAGGATGACCAATGCTAAACCAATGAGTACTCTATTGGCAAATCATTTCAAGCTTTCCTCTACTCAGTGCCCAAAGTCAGATAGAGAAATTGAAGACATGGCAAAGGTACCATATGCCAGTGTAGTTGGTTGCTTGATGTATGCAATGGTTTGTACTAGGCCTGACTTGGTTGATGTTGTTAGTCAAGTTAGTAAGTTTATGTCAAAATCGAGTAAGCAGCATTAGGAAGCAGTCAAATGGATATTCAAGTATCTAAGGGGCACAACAGGTCATGGCATCATGTTTGGTAGTCAGCAAGGTGATCCTTCAGTTGTAGGATATATGGATTCGAATTATGCTAGTGATATGGATAATAGGAGGTCTACAATAGGGTATATGTTTACTCTTGCAGGAGGGCCTATTTGTTGAAAATCTACAGTTCAGTCTATAGTGGCATTATCTACAACTGAAGCAGAGTATATGGCAGTAGCTAAAATAGCTAAGGAAGTATTATGGCTTACAAGACTAGTGAAGGAACTGGGTATTGAGAAAGGTGGAGTTCAGTTGCATTGTGATAGTTAGAGTGCCATTTATATGGAAAAGAATCAGGTGAATCATGTTAGGACAAAGCATATTGATATGAGGTTTCACAAGATCAAGGAGTTGATTACATCTGGTCAGATATTGCTACAAAAGATTCACACTTCTGAGAATGTTGCTGATATGTTGACAAAGCCAGTTACTAGTGACAAGTTCAAGTATTACTTAGACTTGTTGCATGTTTCCAGATGCTAACAAAGCATGTTCCCCCAACCAATTTAGTATGAGAGAATTTATCTTCTAAGGGGTTTGATATTCACCAAGGTGGAGATTATTGTGTATGGCTAATATGTAGCAGCGGTTTAATTGTAAGGTTATGGTTAGATGGGTTGGGGGTGTGATATGGTACAAGGGTGATTTTGTAATATGTACCATACCTATTTTATTATAAATAGAACATATTTGTAACCCTAGGGTATTATTCTAAATAATATGAAAACTCTAGTCGCTCGCTCCCGAGGATATAGGCACATTGCCCAACCTTATTAAATCTTCGTGTTCTTTCTTTTCTTCTCTATTTTCTCTTTATTCTTGTTTGTATATTGTGTTATTTCCTAACATAAAGTATGTATCTTGCATCTAATAAATATCAAAATCATCATCTTGCATAGTTTTCACATTTTCAATATAAAAATCATATTTATAATATAAATCCAACATTTTCAACATAAAAATCACACTTTTGCATTAAAATTGCACATTAGCATTAGAACAACACTTTTTTCACTCATCAAACAAGAAAATTAGTATTTTTCACATTCTGCATTAAAATGCATTCAATAATGTGAAAGTTCACATTTTTGAGCTAGAGCCTCCATATCATAGTCCAATGATGCAACCATGCATCTTTTCTTTCTTATCATTTAGAAATGAATGACAATAATTCCTGCAAGAGCATAAATTGTGTGCATTTATCTGTTGATTTATGAAGTATTGATCGATTATCTTGAACCTACTTGTTGTCTGAGTGGATGAATGGATGGAATCGCACATATTTGTGTTAACCTCTATTTTACAAGTGTTTTCTAACTCTAGGACTAGATTTACATTTCCATTTCTTTTTTATTTCAAATGTATTTACTAGGAAAGCTTTGTAAATAATTGTAAATAATTCTTTACTTCCTGTTATTATCATGTGCTTGTGTGAATGTGCATACATCAAACTGTTATACCGAAACTAGAGTGATGTGGTAGCCATACATTGAATGTTGCATAATAAGAAGTAGTCTAAAAGTATATGAGATCTTTCGAACCCTGAAATCTCTGTTATGGACGATACTCGTTGAGTGACCCAATGTCATCCCTTTCATCTTTTCTTGATTTTCTAAAATTCAAGTGGCAACACCATAAACACAAAGTGTCTCGCATCCGCCTGAGACCAATCATTTGTCCCTATCCTGTAAATGGAATGGATGTCCCATTCGATAAAGTTACCCCGATATCATTACCCTTTCTTTAAAAAGAAAATGGTCACTCACAACAGTATAGAATGGCTTCTGCTGAATTAAAGGAATTAAATGTGCAATTACAAGAGTTGTTTGATAAAGGATTTATCCGACTAAGTTTCTCTCCCTGGGGTGCACCAGTATTGTTTATAAAGAAAAAGGATGGAATACTCCGGTTGTGTATAAATTATAGGCAACTGAATAAGGTCACTATTCAAAATAAATACCCATTACCTATAATCAAAGATCTATTTGATTAATTACAAGGGGCGACAGTGTTTTCAAAGATTTATTTAAGGTCTGGATATCATCAATTAAAAATTAAAGAGTCCATTGTACCCAAAACTACTTTCAAAATAAGGTGCGGACATTATGAATTTCTGGTGATGCCATTGGACTAAAAAATGCCCCTGCTGCATTTATGGATTTGATGAATCGGGTATTTAAACCATACTTAGATAGGTTTGTGATCGTGTTCAATGATGACACTTTCGTTTATTTTAGAACAAAGGATGAACACACAGAAAATTTGAGGATAGTATTAGAAATTTTGAGGGAGAGACAATTATACACCAAATTTAGCAAGTGTGAATTTTGTCTAGATAAGGTGATTTTCTTAGGGCATGTGATATCAGCTGAAGGAATATAAGTTGACCCTAGTAAAACAGCTACAATTGTAAATTGGGAACCACCAACTATTGTCATTGAGATATGAAGTTTCTTACTGAAAGATTATGACTGTATAATAAAATACCACCCAGGAAAACCTAATGTGGTTGTGGATGCTTTAAATCAAAAATCAAGTGGAAATTTTAGTTATATCCACAATATTAGAATGCCTTTGTTGATAGAACTGAGAAAATTAGGTGTTGAATTTGAATTGGGCATTTCTGAAGGATTATTGGCTATGCTGAGAGTAAGGCCAATATTGATGGAAAGGATACTACTAGCGCAGTTAATGAATGAAGAAATGAAAAAGATGTGTGGTGATGTAAAAAGTGGAAATATGAAGGATTTGAACTGTGATAATGAGGGAATTCTGAAATTTGGAAATAGACTTTATGTACCAAATATTGGTGATTTAAGAAGAGAATTAATGGAAGAGGCACACTGTTCAGCGTATGTTATACATCCGGGAAGCACAAAAATGTATAGGACCATAAAAGGAAACTATTACTGGAAAGGAATGAAGGGTGACAGCCAAATTTGTTTCAAAATCATTAACTTATCAGCAAATTAAAGCCGAACATAAGCATCCTATCAAGTTGTTGCAATCCTTACCGATCCCAAAATTAAAATGGGAACATATTACAATGGACTTCGTAGAAGGAATGCCAAGGACACAACAAGAAAATAATGCAGTTTGGGTGATTATTGAACGATTAATGAAATTCGTACATTTTATTCCCACTAAGGTTAGTTATAACCTGAACAAATTGGTAGAGTTATATGTTAGAGAAATTGTCAGGTTACATGGAACACCGACATCAATCATATCATACTGTGATCTAAGGTTTACATCACAATTTTGGCCAAGTTTATAAGGAGATTTAGGCACAAAATTAAAATTCAGCACTGCTTTCCATCCTCAAACAGATGGACAGTCAGAACGTACCATACAAGTGCCATAAGATATGCTAAGAGCTAGTGCTTTGGACTTAGGAGGCAATTGGGCTAAGCAAGTGTCGTTAATGGAATTTGCTTATAATAATAGCTATCATAGCAGCATAGGAATGGCACCTTTCGAAGCCTTGTATGGAAGAAAGTGTAGAACATCGATCTATTAGGATGAAGTCGGTGAAAGAAAGTTGCTTGGCCCAGAATTAATTCAAATCATAATGTATAATTTACAAGTAGCCCAAGCAAATTTAAAGACAGCACAGGATAGGCAAAAAAAGCTATGTAAATCTTAAACGCGCCGACATTGAATATGAAGTGGTAGAAAAAGTATTTTTAAAGTAGAAAGGCGTATTATGATTTGGAAAATGAGGAAAGTTAAGTCCGAGATTCATAGGACCATACAAAGTAATTGAATGTGTTGGGCCTGTAGCTTATGGTTTAGCCTTACCACCCAACTTAGCGAGAATCCACGATGTCTTCCATGTGTCAATGTTGTGAAGGTATAGAAGTGACCCTTCCCAAGTACTTAAAGTGCAACCGGTTGAATTAAAAGAAAATTTAAGCTACGAAGAGGAACCGGTAACCATTTTGGCAAAGGATCAAAAAGTGTTACAGAATAAAATTATTCCCACAGTTAAGATATTATGGAAAAATCATTCTAATGAAGAAGTTACTTGGGAAAGAGAGAAGAATATTAGGTTGAGGTATCCAAACTTGTTGTTCTCTGTAATGAATCGAATTGAGGAAGGACGATTGAATTTTGATGACGAAATTCTTATTAGAGGAGGAGAATTGCCACATCCATGTCCAAGAAAATCCATCATCACTGTGGGAAAATAATAATAAAAATAAAAATAAAAATGATAAATTATAGGACTAAGTGTGCTTGGTGTTTATATTATTTATAATATTTATAAATAATAATAATAATAAAGTTAATTTTATATAATTGTGTATGCACATATATGTGACTAGGGAAATAAAAATAAGTTAAAAATGAATGGAGGAAGAGATTTTGGACTCAATTGACAACATTATTTGGAAATAAGATCATGATGAGGGGGAAATAAATTTTTTAAGGAGTCAAAAGAAAAAAAAAATAAAGGAAAGGAAGGGAAGTTGGCGCTGGCGTGATTAGGGACCAAATAAGCATGAGTTATCAATTGTTAAGGCCACTCTCTCTTAAGCCTTAGTTTCTCTTGAACAAAAAAAAAAAAAAAAACAAAGTAAGAAAAGAAAGAGCAACGCAAAAGAGAGATGGTGGAGATGAACCATGACACTTGAGAAGAGTTCATTTTATGTAAGTAAAAGAGAGTTCCTACCATTCAATCTTCCCTTAACAAGCAAGCAGTAGTGATTTCCACCACCTAGAGCTGAGAATCCAAGGTGAACGAAGGCAGCAAAGAAGGGGAAAAAAATAAAGAGAAAATAAAGAGCTTTGATTTGGATAGGTTTCGGGTAAAGATCAAGCAAGAATAAAGGTGAGAAACATTAAATGATTAGAAGAATTGATTTAGAATGTAGATTAGATTAGATTTAAGTTACATGTATAGAGATACAAGTAGAGAATTAAATCAGAATTCTTCAAGTTGCAAGTTGTAAATTTGGAGTCTTGAGCAAAAACTAAAAAGTTCCTTGTGAATTATGAATATGAGCCGCTAGTGGCCTTTAGAATGAGTGTGTTAAAGCAGCAAGGAGGGAAAGAGGAAGCTAGCTTTGAAGGTGAATGGACTTCACCGATTCTTAAATTCATTTTTGACTCATTGCTTTTGTTGAAATCTTGAGTTTTCGGTGTTGTTCGTCCTTGTGATGTCTAAATGTTGTGTTTGATTCAGTTGTTTGGATTCAGTGTTTGGATGCTGTCCCTTTTTTCTTGGATGAAATTGGAAGTTGAATAGCTTGAATCATGTTGCCATTTCGTGTTGTTCCTTTTGGGTTTAGCTGCACCATTTCTTTTGAAAGCATGCTAAACCATCTGTTTGAACCATTAGAATTCTTTTATTTCATTGTCAATGAATTTGCTGCTGTGTTTTAATCGAATTTGCTGCTGAATTTTAATTCCTTGGCAGCCTTAAAAATCATACATTTATGTACTATACCTTAGGGAATTTGGCTGAATAGTTGCCTTCGAAACATGTTGAATAACTTTTCTTGAATTGTTGTGAATCATGCAAACTTCTTGTTAATTTGCTTACTGTCATACGCGTTAAAATTGCTGCAAAAATTTAACTAATTGAAGTGCAGAAATATTGTTTATATAATTGAATAAAATGCTTGAAAATAGAGCAAGCATGTAAAAAAAAGGGGGGGAAGAAGTATGAAAGTGCTGTTAAAGCAATTACCCTTTGAAATAAGAATGTGGTTACCAAGTTATGAATAAATATATGTATATGATTAACTAATATTGCATAACAGAACAAAAATGGGTCACCTTGTTGTTGTTAATTTGGATAGTGGTTAACTTATTAGCCTTATAGGTTGATAATACTCCCCTAAAGTTTTAGTTGATTTAAACTAAAAATTAAATGTTTTCATTTCTAGTTATGATTGCTTTAATCGCTGCAAACATGCTCCATAAGAGCCGAACTAGTAGAAGTTTTGGAATTGTATTTTGATATCAACATATTAATAATTAATCTTGGAACTTCGTTCAATATTAAATTAATAATGATCAAGTTAAAGTTTTAAGTTGCTAAAGGTTTTGCTGATTGATTTTTTTAAGAATTTAGTATAGTCCTTGATAATAATTTATTTTATTCAAGATACATTATTTAGGGTTATTTACCAAATTATGGTAAAAAAAAAAAAAATTTATTTTAGAGAACTTTTAAAAATAATTTTTGTTTTAGGGTATTTTTATTTTTTTATTAAAAAAAAATATCATTGTTAATGGCGGTATGACTAAATGATAAGTTTGACCACGGTCAAACCGCCTAGTGCAAATGGCGGAAACAAGAGAAACCAATTTTTTTCTGTAGAACATGAACCTTCCGCCACTACTAAAGGCGGTAAGGATCTTGTTTTCAACAAGCCAACACGTTGCCAGGAGACAAGAGAAGACGAGGCAGCAGGCTTTAACTCATACCATCTGTGACTGTGGTGGTATTAGTTTAAAAGGTATTAGTTTAAAAATTGAGGGACGCCTTTTGCTGTATGCACTTGTACTCCAAAGTACTAGTTTTTTGTTATTGGCCACACAATTTGCAATGAATTTTGCATGGCCAGCTTGGGAAAAAAATTTGCATGGAAAATAAATAATTTTATTTTTTTACAATAAAATGTTAAACAATAATAATAATTATTATTATAATGAGTGACTACTAAAAAATTATGATTATGATTAATTAATTAGTCACTCATTAATTTTTTTTTTTTTTCATGGCCAACCTACTACAAATTTTGCATGGCTAACAAAAACAATTTTGCATGGCCAAAAATGTGATTAATTTTTAATTTTTGTTTTTTATTTTAATATTATAATGATTATAACATTATTATTATTATTATTATTATTATTATTATTATTATATTTGTGTGAACATAAAAAAATTGAGATGACCCGAATGACCCAAAAAATTAAAAAATAATAATAATAATAATAATATAAATATTAAAAAAAATTTATTATTATTATTATTTAACAACAACATGCATATTAAAAATAATAATATTTAATAAATTAATTAAATTACCTATTTTTAATAAATTAATTAAATTAACTTTTTTAATAAATTAATTACTAAGTAATACATTTTTAATAGTTTAATTAATTATGCCCATATATTCTGCACTCTTATTATTATTCATATAAAGTAATGATTTGTATATAATTTCAATATTTAAACCTATGTATTTATTATTATTTTAAATTACTTATATTATATAAAACATTTAAATGCAAATAACCAAAAAATATTAATAAAAGTAGCAATTATTATTATTATTATTATTAACAATCCTTACACAATCATGAGTGACTAACAATGATTACAAAATCAACATAATCGTTATCCAATAATTAGTGACTGATTATAATATTTAAAAAAAGTTAACAATCCTTCACAAACTATTAAACAATATAAGTATTAAACAAGCAATGTGGCCATCATGTCGGCTAGGACCATTTTTTTGCCCATGGCAAAGAAAAATTAAAAAAAAATAGTGAATCAAATTAAATAACATTTAAGCAAGTGGCGGTATGAGATGGTGTCAAATCTGTTGGGAGTGGTCTTTTCTCCATTCTGCCTTGGATAAAAAAAATTAATTATACTCATACCTACTGGCCACTGGCCGACGGTATAAAGATTAAACTTTTCTCTTTCTTCCACCTCAGCTAAAAGTATCATAAAACAAAAAATTATTTTTATAATTCACCATAAAAGCAGAAATTATTTTTAAAAATATCTTAAAATGAAAAATTGTTTTCTTTTTTACCATAATTTGGTAAATAGCCCCATTATTTAAGACTCAAACTAGAATTGAGAATTTGAGAATATATTTTTGTAAAAGGCTATAATGATATAAAGAATTTAATATATCATATTTAATTAGGTATTGGTGCTTCGTAAATTTTAGACTAATAAATAAAGTTTATAATTATATTTATAATAAAGAAGAGGTAGCTATAAGAATTTAATTTACAAGGTCCTACTTCTGAGTTAGATATACATGGTCATGAGAATTTAATTTCTGAAGAGTATAAATCTAAATTAAGTATAGGGAGATGAGTTGAGTAATAATCAAGGAAGTAATTGAAAGATTTTATTTGAGCACATACTTGTATTTGATGGGGATAGTAAGACCATGTCTGAGATATGACCAAGTGAAGTGAATTGTAAGACGATGTCTGGGACACCGCATTTCACACTGTGAAAAATGTAAGCCTGTACCCGGGGTGCAACTTTCTGAATGAGTTAACATAAATAAAATTTATATTATTATTGGCTTACGTGTTGATCACACTTAAATCACCGTATGCATACGAGTTTATTAGACCCTCAAAATACTACTCATGTCGATGTCCATCTACATACGTGTATTGATGCTCATTAATTTATCTACTATTGAATTTATTTAAATTGAGAATTTATTCTTATTATTGATAATTATATGCTTATAATCATTATTTGATTATATATATTAGTCAAGCAATAATTATTTTTTTCTAATTTTTTTGGCATAAAGCGATTCATGAATTGATTTAGCGTTATAAATAAATGGTAATTATCGGGTAATTTAATGCTTTAAATAAATTATTAAAATTAAATAAAAATAAAGGAATAAAAGGTATTAGTGAGTATTTAAATTTTGTGCAGTCATTTAATACTAGAAGTTTTCTCCTGATCATCGTTTGTTATTAAATTATCTCGTTTCGATTATCATCTATTTCTTGTTACTCTGTTCACTTACTGGGTATTTTCTCTGAATATACTTACTTCTCACTATTTTTCTTTTTCAGGTTGACTGTAATATTAATAGTTAGAGTAGTTTGCTTGTCTATTAAAAGTTGCAAGATGTGTGATTACTTGATCATGAGTCAGGAGGTACAAGAAGGTAAGACGACTACTAAATTTTCATTAGGGCACTATGTTGAGACAGTGTTGGATTGGAAGGTGCAGGTTGAGCCTGCGACTATCCCCTTCCGTTTGTTAACTGTTAGAGAAGGCCATGAAGACCTTGTTATTATCGTAGTACTTGTGATTTATGAGACCGCATTTAATTCCACTGTTTCTTTAATCCTTAATTAGCTCTGATGATGACTTGAACATATCTTTTGTTCTTGTTGGACTTAATGTAACCCTGTTATGTATATATTTGACTGTGAGAAATAGGGTTACTTGGGGTAGTTTATTACAACCTATATATTTTGGTGTTAATATTTGTAAATATTTGGGGTTGTAATCAGTACTTTAGCACTTTAGCAAGTATGTATATAAGGTTGTGAATAGTTTTAAATAAATGTTAGTTTCCTGCTATTCTCCTAAATATGGTGTTCTATATAAGTATTGCTCATTTATAATTGTTGACCTTTTAGCTAAGTCTGGATATAACAATAATGGAATCCAGATAAATGCAAACTTGAGATTATAAGGTCTACATTATTTATATATATATATAAAATTTTACTCTCCCTACAGTTGCATGATTCCACCAGGTACAATCATAAATCTATTTGGTTTAAGTTTGAACATTTAGGCATAAATTTTAGAAGTGCTGCCTTATCTTATAGGCTTCCCTATTAGTTGTTCGAGGATAACATTCTAATAGGGGTGCATATGGGGTTAGGTGTCATAATTTTTGGTATCAGAGACTAGGTTTGCTAACTCGAGGTTTGATATTCGAGGTTGATAAGTCATATATATGTGTAGCAATAATTAGATTAAGAAATATTGGAATTTGGTGATGGAAATTATTAAAGTATTTTGATTATGAATTTCAGGAGAATGGCAAGGACAAAAGGAGCTAGAATAGGTGGTCGGGGTAGAGGTCGAGGCCAAGGTGCCCAGGCTGATAGAACTGAGCTCGTAGCTATGGTAGAAAGCTCTAATAGGAGTCAAGCATTATAGTGAAAATTGTCTCCGTCATCAGCCTCTATTGGTAATGAAAAGGATAATGCACAGGAAGCTCGAATAGGTAGCGAGCAAGGTAGTTCTCTATCAATTACCTCAATACTGAACTTCGAGAATATGCCAAAAAGGGCACGTAATTGTCAATCGCCAGTGCCACTAGCACAGGTAAATGCGGTAGATCTTCCAATTCCACCAATTGTGCACATAGATGCCACAAAATTAGCACGCACCATGGCAATGGTATTTACGGAAAGGGATAGATATAGAAAGCCTGGAGATATAATTAAACAGGCCAAGAAATGTGGTGCGTATGATTTCTACAGTACACTAGACCTTGGTCAAGCGGATAAATGGGTAAAAACCATAGAGAAAGCCTTCACTACATTACAATTAAGTGACAAAGAGAAGGTTAGCAATGTATACAACTTGTTGTTTGATAAAGTTAATGATTTGCTAACACAAATTTAGAATTTGATTGGTGGAGCATTAACTTGGCAAATTTTTAAGGAAGAATTTAATAAGGAATATTTGACAGAAAATTATAGGAAGGTGCAATTGACATTATTCATCTCCTTAGAATAAGGAACAATAATGGTAAGAGAGTATGTGGATAAATTTGAAGATTTATATAAGTATGCAAAGGACATTTATCCTACCGAGAGAAGAAAGGTGAAAAGTTTTGAGATGGTTTACATATGTCTTTACAGGGTAAGCTGAATTTATACATTCGTGTTACATTCCGAGGTTAGGTTAAAAAAGCGATGAAGCAAGAGAAATTGGATAAAGAAATGGAGACTATGTCAAAAGCAAGATCCAATCAACAAGTTGGACCGTCTAAACGACCTTGGAATAGGAATAGAAAATTAAGGTTTTCTCCCTATTCTCGAAATAACACAGGTATAGGAAGAACTAATAGACCTTCAGGTAGTCAAGTATATGTAAGACAACCTATGATGCCACCTAGACAGGTTAGAGTCGGTGGTGTGCAAACAGGAGAAAATCTAGCACCATAGTGTAATATTTGCATGAAAAATCATATAGGGAATTGCCAAAATAGTTGAATTTGATGCTTTAAATGCAATGAAATTAGGCATTATGCAAGGGAGTGCACTAAGGCAATGCCAATTGAACAATCAGTGCAAGGATCAAGTAATCCTCGTCATATGAGAAGTGGTAAACCACCAAACCTAGGAAGGACTGTAGCCATTCAAAATAAAGTGAGCAAAATTGCAGGGCCATCACAAAATAGGAATATAGAACAAGGTGCTACTGGGAATATGCAGCAACCAAGAGTGTATATTGTCACTGAGCGTGAAGCTGAGAATTCACCTGATGTAATAGGTATGGCTTACATCTATGATAACTTACCTCATATTTTGATTGACACTGGAGCTATGTTCTCATTTATGCCAACTGCATATGCAATGCATATAGGACTTAGGTCATGTAAATTGAATGAACCTATAGTGGTGAGTATGCCAACGGGAACTAGTATAGTGTGTGAGAATGTCTATAAAGATGTTTTAGTAAAGATGGGTGAAAATCAAATGAAGTGGGATTTTATATCCTTACCTAAGAATGGATGGATTGTCTCAATATTAGGCAAAGGTGGATTATTTTGAGAAGATGTGGAATTTATAGGAGAAAAATGAGAGAAAATTAAATTTTTAGGAGAAAAACGGAAAAGCACCACTCGTCTTATCTCAGTAATGACGGCAATAAAGTGAGAAAAGGTTATAAATCATATTTAATGCCTGTCATTGATAAGGAGAAATAAAAAGTGTCATTAAAGGACTTGCCAGTGGTGAATGAATTTAGTGATGTATTTCTCGAGGATTTACCGGGCTTGCCACTAAAAAGGAAAATCAAGTTTGAAATTGAACTTTTACCAGGAACAACACCTATATCACAAGCATTGTACAGAATAGCTTCTGCTAAATTGAAAGAAGTAAAGGTGCAATTACAAGAATTATTGGATAAAGCATTTATTCAACCTAGTTTCTCTCCCTGGGGTGCACCAGTATTGTTTGTTAAGAAAAAGGATGGAATGCTCCAGTTGTGTATAGATTATAGGCAATTGAATAAGGTTACTATTCGAAATAAATACCCATTGCCTAGAATCGAAGATCTATTTGATCAATTACAAGGGGCGACAGTCTTTTCAAAGATTGATTTACAGTCTGGCTATCATCAATTAAGAATTAAAGAGTCCAATGTACCCAAAACTGCTTTCAGAATAAGGTACGAACATTATGAATTTCTGGTGATGCCATTTGCACTAACAAATGCCCTTACTGCATTTATGGATTTGATGAATCTGGTATTTAAACCATACCTAGATAGGTTTATGATTGTGTCCATTGATGACATTTTGGTTTATTCTAGAACAAAGGATGAACATGCAGAACATTTAAGGATAATATTAGAAATTTTGAGGGAGAGACAATTACACGCCAAATTTAGCAAGTGTGAATTCAAGCTAGATAAGGTGATTTTCTTAGGGCATGTGATATCAGCTGAGGGAGTATATGTTGACTCTAGTAAAATAGTTACAATTGTAAATTGGGAACAACCAACAAGTGTCACTAAGATACAAAGTTTCTTAGATTTGGCTGGTTATTATAGAAGATTCGTGCAAGATTTTTCCATTATCGCGTCACCTTTGATAAAATTACTGAATGTGAAATTTGTTTGGACGCCTGAGTGTCAATAGAGTTTTGAGGTCTTAAAGGAAAAATTAATCACTACACCAATATTATCATTAGCTGTGGAAAGAGGAAAATATGTAGTATTTAATGACACTTCTGGAAAAAGACTTAGTTGTGTTCTGATGTAAGATGGAAAAGTGATAGCATATGCATCAAGGCAATTGAGACCTCATGAACAAAATTATCCCACGTATGATTCGGAATTGGCAGCAGTGATATTTACATTGAAAATATAGAGACATTACTTATATGGAGAGACTTGTCAAATATTTACGGATCAAAAAAGTTTGAAGTACATCTTAAGTCAGAAAGAGTTAAATCTTAGACAAAGGTGTTGGGTGGAATTACGAAAAGATTATGACTGTACAATTAAATACCACCTAGGAAAAGCTAATGTGGTTATTGATGCTTTAAGTCAAAAATCGATTGGAAATTTATATTATATCCGCACTATTAGAATGCCCTTGTTGATAAAGCTGAGAAAATTAGATGTTGAATTTGAATTAGGCATTTCTAAAGGATTATTGTCTACACTGAGAGTAAGGCCAATGTTGATGGAAAGGATATTACAAGCACAGTTAATGGACGAAGAAACAAAAAAGATGTGTGGTGATGTAAAAAATGGAAATACGAAGGATTTGAACTGTGATAATGAGGAAATTCTGAAATTTGGAAATAGACTTTATGTACCAAATATTGGTGATTTAAAAAGAGAATTAAGGGAATAAGCACATTGTTCGGCGTATGCTATACATCCGGGAAGCACGAAAATGTATAGGACCATAAAAGGAAATTATTGGTGGAAAGGAATGAAGGGTGACATAGTCAAATTTGTTTCAAAATGCTTAACTTGTCAGTAAATTAAAGCCGAACACAAGCATCCTGTCAGGTTGTTACAATCTTTACTAATCCCAAAATGAAAATGGGAACATATTACAATGGACTTCATAATAAGATTGCCAAGGACACGACAAGGAAATGATGCGGTTTGGGTGATTATTGATCGATTAATGAAATCCGCACATTTTATTCCCATTAAGGTTAGTTATAACCTGAATAAATTGGTAGAGTTATATGTTAGAGAAATTGTTAGGTTACATGGAACACCGGCATCGATTATATCATACTATGATCCAAGGTTTACATCACCATTTTGGCCAAGTTTGTAAGGAGATTTACGTACAAATTAAAATTCAGTACTACCTTCCATCCTCAAACAAATGGATGGTCAGAATATACCATACAAGTGCTAGAAGATATACTAAAAGCTAATGCTTTAGACTTAGGAGGCAATTCGGATAAACAAGTGTCGTTAATGGAATTTGCTTATAATAATAGCTATCATAATAGCATAGGAATGGCACCTTTCGATTCCTTTTATGGAAGAAAGTGTAGAACACGATTTATTGGGATGAAGTCGGTGAAAGAAAGTTGCTTGGCCTAGAATTAATTCAAATTATAACGAATAATTTGCAAGTAGTCCGAGTAAATTTAAAGACAGCACAGGATAGGTAAAAAAGTTATGCGAATCTTAAATGTGCTGACATTGAATATAAAGTGGGAGAAAAAGTATAGTTAAAAGTATCACCTTGGAAAGGCGTATTAAGATTTGACAAATGAGGAAAGTTGAGTCCAAGATTCATAAGACCATACAAAGTGATTGAATGTGTTGAGCCTGTAGCTTATCGTTTAGCCTTACCGCCCAACTTAGTGGGAATCCACGATTTCTTCCACGTGTCAATGTTGTAAAGGTATAGAAGTGACCCTTCCCACGTACTTCAAGAGCAACCGGTTGAATTAAAAGAAAATTTAAGCTATGAAGAGGAACCGGTAACCATTTTGGCAAAGGATCAAAAAGGGTTACAGAATAAAATTATTCCCCTAGTTAAGATATTATGGACAAATCATTCTGATGAAGAAGCTACTTGGGAAAGAGAGAAGGATATTAGACAGAGGTATCCAAAATTGTTGTTCTTTTAAATGAACCGAACTGAGGAAAGGACAACTGAATTTCGAGAACAAAATTCTTGTTAGAGGAGAAGAATTGTCACATTCGTGTCCAAGAAAATCTATCATCACTGTGGGAAAATAATAATAAAAATAAAAATGATAAATTATAGGACTAAGTGTGCTTGGTGTTTTTATTATTTATAATATTTATAAGTAATAACAATAACAATAATAATAATACTAATAATGTTAATTTTTGATAAATGTGTATGTACATATATGTGAGTGGGGAAATAAAAATAAGTTAAAAATGAATGGAGGAAGAGATTTAGGACTCAATTGACAATAATATTTGGAAATAAGACCATGACGAGGGGGAAATAAATAGGGACCAAATAAGCATGAGTCATCAATTGTTAAGGGCCACTCTCTCTTAGGCCTTAGTTTCTCTTGAACCAAAAAAAAAAAAACAGAGTAAGAAAAGAAAGAGCAACGCAGAAGAGAGATGGTAGAGATGAACCATGACACTTGAGAAGAGTTCATTGCATATAAGTAAAAGAGAGTTCCTATCATTCAATCTTCCCTTAAGAAGCAAGCAGTTGTGATTTCCACCACCTGGAGCTAAGAATCCAAAGAGCTTTGATTTGGATGGGTTTCGGGTAAAGATCAAGCAAGAATAAAGGTGAGAAACATTAAATGATTGGAAGAATTGATTTAGAATGTAGATTAGATTAGATTTAAGTTACATGCATATAGATATAAGTAGAGAATTAAATCAGAATTCTTGAGTTGAATGTTGTAAATTTGGAGTCTTGAGCAAGAACTAAGAAGTTCCTTGTGAATGATGAATAGGAGCCGCTTGTGGCCTTGGGAATGCGTCCGTTAAAGCAGCAAGGAGGGAAAGAGGAAGCTAGCTTTGAAGGTGAGTGGACTTCACCGATTCTTTAATTCATTTTTTACTCTTCTTGAGTTTTCGATGCTGTTCATCCTTGCGATATCTAAATGCTGTGTTTGATTCAGTTGTTTGGGTTCAGTGTTTAGATGCTGTCCCTTTTGATTTGTTGAAATTGGATGTTGAATAGCTTGAATCATGTTGCCATTTGGTGTTGTTCCTTTCAGATTTAGCTGCACCATTTGTTTTGAAAGCATGCTAAACCATTTGTTTGAACCATTGTAATTCTTTTATTTTATTGTCAATGAATTTGCTGCTGTGTTTAAATCGAATTTGTTGCTAAATTTTAATTCCTTTGCAGCCTTGAAAATCATACTTTTATGTACTATGCCTTTGGGAATTTCGCTGAATAGTTGCCTTCGAAACATGTTGAATAACTTTTCTTGAATTGTTGTGAATCATGAAAACTTGTTGTTAATTTGCTTGCTGTCATACACGTTAAAATTGTTGCGGAAATTTAAGTAATTGAAGTGCAAAAATACTGTTTATATAATTGAATAAAATGCTTGAAAACAGAGCAAGCAAGGTAGAAAAAAGGGGGGGGGGGGAAGGGGGGGGGGGGAAGGGGGGGGGGGAAGAAGTATGCAATTGTTGTTAAAGCAATTACCCTTTGAAATAAGAATGTGGTTACGAAGTTATGAATAAACATATATATGATTAACTAATATTGCATAACAGAACTAAAAAGGGTCACCTTGTTGTTGTTAATTTGGACAGTGGTTAACTTATTAGCCCTATAGGTTGATAATACTCCCCAAAATTTTAGTTGATTTAAACTGAAAATTAAATGTTTTGATTTCTAGTTATGATTGCTTTGATCAAAACCCTACAAACATTCTCCATAGAACCGAACTAGTAGAAGTTTTGGAATTGTGTTTTGATATCAACATACTAATAATTAATCTTGGAACTTCGTTCAGGATTAAATTATTAATGATCAAGTTAAAGTTTTAAGTTGCTAAAGGTTTTGCTGATTGAAATTTTTAAGAATTTAGTATAGTCCTTGATAATAATTTATTTTATTCAAGATACATTATTTAAGACTTGAACTAGAATTGAGAATTTAAGAATGTTTTTTTGTAAAAGACTATAATGATATAAAGAATTCAATATATCATATTTAATGAAGTATTGGTGCTTCGTAAATTTTAGAATAATAAATGAAGTTTATAATTAAATTTATAATAAAGAAGAGGTAGCTATAAGAATTTAATTTACAAGGTGCTAATTCTGAGTTATAGATACATGGTCATGAAAATTTAATTTCTGAAGAGTATAAATCTAAATTAAGTATTGGGAGATGAGTTGAGTAATAATCAAGGAAGTAATTGAAAGATTTTATTTGAGCACATACTTGTATATGATTGGGATAGTAAGACCATGTCTGGGATATGGCTGGGTGAAGTGAATTGTAAGACGATGTCTGGGACACTGCATTTCACACTGTGAAGGATGTAAGACTGTACCCAAGGTGCAGCTTTCTGAATGAGTTACCGAAAATAAAATTTATATAATTACTGGCTTAGGTGCTTATCACACTTAAGTCACCGTATGCATATGAGTTTATTAGACCCTCGGTATACTGCTCATGCCGATGTCCATCTACATACGTGTATTGGTGCTCATTAATTTATATACTGTTGAATTTATTTAAATTGGAATTTATTCTTATTATTGATAGTCATATGCTTATAATTATTATTTGATTATATATATTAGTCAAGCAATAATTATTTTTTTATAAATTTTTTGGCATAAAGTGATTCATGAATTGATTTAGCATTATAAATAAATGGTAATTATCTGGTAATTTAAGGCTTTAAATAAATTATTAAAATTAAATAAAAGTAAAGGAATACAAGTTATTAGTGAGTATTTAATTTATTTGCGGTCATTTAATAATAGAATTTTTCTCCTGATCATTGTATGTTATTAAATTATTTTATTCCGATTATCATCCTATTTCTTGTTACTCCGTTCACTCACTAGGTATTTTCTCTAAAAATACTCACTCCTCACTGTTTTTCTTTTTCAGGTTGACTATAATATTAATAGTTAGAGTAGTTTGCTTGTCTGTTAAAAGTTGCAAGATGTGTGATTACTTGATCATGAGTCAGGAGGTACAAGAAGGTGAAACAACGATTAAATTTTCGTTAGGGCACTATACTGAGACAGTGTTGGATTGGAAGGTGTAGGTTGAGCCTGTGACCATCCCCTTCCATTTGTTAACTATTAGAGAAGACCATGAAGACCTTGTTATTACCATAGCACTTGTGATTTATGAGACCGCATTTGATGCTCGTGTCTCTTTGATCCTTAATTAGCTCTAATGATGACTTGAACACATCTTTTGATCTTTTTGGACTTAATGTAACCCTGTTATGTATATATTTGACTGTGGGAAATAGGGTTACTTAGGTAGTTGATTACAACCTATATATTTTGGTGTTAATATTTGTAAATATTTGGGTTTGTAATCAATACTTTAGCACTTTAGCAGGTATGTATATAAGGTTGTGAATAGTTTTAAATAAATGCTAGTCTCTTGCTATTCTCCTAAATATGGTGTTATATATAAGCATTGCTCATTGAGAATTATTGACTTTTTAGCTAAGTCTGGATATAACAGTAATGGAATCCAGATAAATGCAAACTTGAGATTATAATGTCTAGATTATTTATATATAAAAAAAATATACTCTCCCTACAATTACATGATTCCACCAGATACAATCATAAATATATTTGGTTTAAGTTTGAACATTTAGGTATAAATTTTAGAAGTGCTACCTTATCTTATAGACTTCCCTATCAGTTGTTCAAGGATAACATTCTAATAGGGGTGCGTATGGGGTTGGGTGTCACAAAGCACGCCTCAACCATTCCCCCAGATAGAATCCTGCTTTTCTTATCGGTTGAAATCAACAATGACTAAACCCAATCATTAAGGAAAATTACTAGTCACGATATTTTCATTATTTCTTCTTCTTCTTCTTCAACTTCATTTTCTCCTTCTTTAGTCTTTAAATTCACATATTTGAAAGCTAATTCCACCTTCCTGCCAAAGTAGTAATATTCCTCTCACTTTAATTACTATAACTACAATTCTTTTACATTGCATTCAAATTAAACCAAAAAGAAATTAAAGACAAGTTGTTCCTTAATATAAAGCTTCCACTTTAATTTGTTTGCTTAATAGAATTCTTCCACCTTATGATCTAGATATGAGATCAAGAAATATATATCCATAAACTACAGTTCGAGATTTAAACTAGAAGTTCCACTGAATAACAAAATACAAAAAAAAATTAGATAAATTACCAGGAATCTGAATTAACATAATAACAGGAAAAAAAAGTTACCAAATCATTAATAAAAGTTTATAACATATTTACCACATTAAACTCAAGAGAATAAAAACCATCGCAAGTTGCAATGTTCACTGTCAGTGTGACCACCATATAAGATCTTAGAAATGAGATTAACAAGAACTTTAGATCAAGGGATCCACAATTTGTCATATTCTAGATTCAAGGCAGAAGAGTCCCAAACAAATGAAAAAATCCATTTAATAAAAATCAGATTCAAGCTAATGATCCACATACTAAGATAAAAAAAATATAGAAAATCATGAACCAAATAATAGACAGAGGGTATAAAATATTTACCGGATACATACAAGATATAATTTTTCTTGCATGTAGATTTTCTCACTGTCTATGTGATAAAATCAAAGATTAAACACTAACAGTAAAAAAAACAACAAATAAAATCAAGGAAACGGTGTTAAATCTTTAGATTCACCACTTTTTTCAACACTTAAAAGGTCATAGATTATATAAATTCATGACGTCATTTTACATATAACCCAAAATTTTAAAAATTCAAGCACCTTCTTAAAATCGACAATGCCCCTCTTCCCCAATAGAACTGATTCCTTCAATTTTTGGAAATTGAACTGATAGCCAAATTTGATTTTATTTCAGTCTGACCAATTGATTAGGTCAGAAAATTCATACCCCTAATTACAATCTCTTTTAGCATACTTAAATTCAATATAAGAAGACATCTCTATAAGCAAACTTTATGATCTAGTATATAAATTTAAAACACCAAATAATATAATGTATCATCACTACAACACAAAATAGCAGAATATTAGTATTAAGTAAATAAAAGACTAGATCTTCCTCTCTTATCATTCTCACACGTAGACGGCTATCAATGGGATAAGCCAAAAAATCAAATTCTTAGGATGGAGAGGGGACCTTAGCCTATTTATATAAAAAATCTTCTAAGTTTACTCAATTGCTAACCCTAATAGGATTAAACCTACACTTACCACCTTACCATGCCAGCCCATTAAGATGCATATAAGCCTATAACATAGATGATCACGTTAAATATTGCAATTGCCCTAGAAGGGGTGAGTAGGGCTTTTGAGAATTTAAAAGAAAATTAAACAAGGATTAGAGAATAAGAGAGAAAGAACACAACCAATTAAGAAGTTAAGTTTATCAAGAAACCCACGTCTCCATCTAACTCTCCCAAGTTAGGATTTTTGAATCACCACAATTTATTCACTTAGATTGATTTTTACAAGCTTGAGTTTTAGGCTCAACTCTAACCTTACAAACAAGAGGTTTTAGCTAACTTAAAATCACAATCCAAGTGTTTTAATGGAAAAATAATTAAACCAATTCCTTTAGAAATCAACCTCACTCCCCTTCTAATCTATCCCAAGAATTAGATGAAGTAGAAGTCCTATTTCTAACACACAACCAACTCTCAAAGAGTTAATAAGAAGTAAATAAAGTAGATGAAAATTAGAGAACTCGGTTGAATGTTAAGAGAGAATATTCAACCACCAAAGTTTCTAACCAATGAATGAAGTTTCAGAGGTTGTTTAAATACTTGAGCAACTCAAATATGGTTGTTGGAGGCATTAATTTTATCCTAAGGTCTTCAAGCTTCATTAAACGCATTTCAGCTTTTTTCAAAAATATAGTCAGTCCCGGTTGAGACGTTCAATAAAAATAGTCATTGGACCTAACAAGACCATTACTTTTAAAAGGGTTAGGTTAAGTGCTAGGCAAGACATCACTTACAATAAGTTTCCCGGGTGTCATCCCAGTCATGACAGAGCTCGGGATAAGCACTACCCAAAACTTCAATTGTTACTTGATGAGGTACATATAGTCCCAAGTGGTGTCCCCGTCGGGATTGTTGTGTCCCTAATGGTGTCCTAGTCAGGATGGATCCTAGGATAGACACTGTCCAAAACTTAATTTTTTTTCACTTGAGGTCCTAAGATGCTTCCTATTGTCCTGATCAAGATACTCTTATCCCGAGTAATATCCCAGTCAGGACCACGTCCGGGATGAGCATTATCCCATTTCCAATTTCAATTAAGCTTGTCATGAGCTTGGTCTTGGTCGTGACCTAGCTCGTGATGAGTATTATAAAGACTTCAATTACTTAGTTTTCTTCATGATTATGCTCTCTAAAGAGTTCCTAACTTATACACACTTAAAGTAAACTTATTAGTCAATCAAAATAAGGTTTGTTAAGATCAAAACAAGGGTGATTATATTTGATCATTGCAAAAAGTCAACAATCTACCCCTTTTTTATTTTGACAAACCTATTTTAAGTTTGAAAAGATAATCGAAAGTGTAAGTGTGTGGATCTTTGTGCTCCCCCTCAATTTATGAGTTTCTTTTTAATTTTACTCCATTTAGTGTGTGCACCATTGTTTAATAGAGATATTAGTAATTAATTTGCAATAAGAGTAATAATCATTCAAAGTAAATTTAAGCAAACTCTAGGCAAACTCAAACACTTCTCTCCCTTTTGGCAAAATGCAAAAAGATAAATATTACACTAATTAAGAGAATAAGTGCAAAATATGAAAAATAAACTAAAGACATAACAAGATACGAAAAATAAATGAAAAAGATACTAAAGGGAAAGCACATAAACTAAAAATAAACTAAAAAGAAAACTAAAGGCAAGAAATAGCCAAACATAAGCTAACAAAGAAATAAAGCATAAAACACATTAGCCATCATAAGGGGCATCTTCTTGGTGTAGAGGAGGAGGAGTGTTGACTTTAGCAATGATCAATCTTAATTTTGATCTTAAAAAAATTAATTTTGAGCATTTAATTTTGTTTGTTTAAATGTGTATAAGTAGGACTCAATTGGAAGTCAAAATGGAGTACGGAATTGATAAGTATGCTTTTGGGTTGATTCAACCTCAGAGATTCAAGGAGACTTTTGACATCCTTAGAGCTTTATAATAAGAAAGTGATCTTCTTAACATTTGAATTAGACATCATAAGCTTTCTTAATTGAGCTTACTTGTTAAAATTTAAGTTCATTTGGGTTTGTAAATTTTTAGTCAAAGTCAGCATATACATCTTTCATTTTAGGTTACACAACTCTTAGTATTTCAGAAACATCTTGAAGTACAAAAGTCCACTTGAGGTGATTCAAAGTAATAAAAAAATCTAAGAAAAATATCTAATAATTTTGATGAAGAAATTTTAGGCTTATTTGATAGTCTTCAAGGTCATTTGAAGGTTAGATTGCCTATCCCGAGTGCCCTCCCGACTAGGACATCACCTGGGACAATATACACATCTTTGGGAGTTAATTGAGCAAATTGAATTTTTCCCGCTTGGGACCAAGTTGCACGATCGAGACCGAATTGCACCAAAACTGCAGAATTATTCCAGAGCTCCATCCCTATCAGGACCGTGCTCGGGACTAAAAAAATTCAAATTTAAAATGGCTAAAAATAGCTAATTTTGACACGTCCCAACCAGGACTGATGAAATCTCCACCGAGACCTGACAAATTACAGCTCAAAAGTCCAAATTTCATTCAAATGAAGTTTGAATTTATTGGAAACAAATCATTGTTTCTAATAGTTATAATTGAATTTCTCAAGTATAAATATAACCTCTGAAGATCATTTAGAGGTTAAGAAACTTTGTTATTCATTATATACTTCAAAGCATTCAATTAAGCTCAAAAATTCTCTTTAATTCATTCTTGTATTTGATGACTCTTGTGAGAGTTTGGTGAGTGTTAGAACATAAATTCTTATTCTTCTATTTTTTGAGATTTAGAAAATGGGAAGTGAGGTTCTATTCTAAGGAAATTGGTTTAAGTGTTTAGCCATTAAAACACTTGGGAATTCATTTTTGAGTGAGCCTTGAAACTCTTGTTTGTAAGGTTGTAAGAGTGAGCCTTAAACTCTTATGTATACTCAATCTTGTGATAAGATTGTGAGTGATTGAAAATCCTAACTTGAGGATAAGTTAGGTGGCGACCTAGAATTGTTGAGAAATTGAACTCCTTAAATTCTTGTGTTGATCATTCTTCCTTCTTAAGATTCTTCTAATTCTTGCTTATTTGTTCTTAATTTTTTATTTTTATTCGATAGCCCTAACCACTCCCCCCCCCCCCCCCCCCCCCCCCCCTCCTCTCTAAGGCATTTTCAAGGAGGATGCGCGAAAGGAGCATAGGTGCATGCATAGCCTTATTATTTATACAAGTAGTGCACATCATATTAAAGATGGGCTATATGTGCTTCAATTTGATCGAATCGAGTGTTAAAATTGCTTTCCATCAAGGACATTTGATCAAAAAGTTGACCCACACATTGGGGCTCATCACCAAAGGCTTGAGTGCCTTAAGTAGAGCTACCTTCATGCCTAGTCCTGCTCCTTTGAGGAGCACTATGAGGTTGAGGCTCAAGCTCCTCACCACCTCCTTGATCTTCAAATTCTTTAATTTCTCTAAAAATAGCTTCAAGGTTTTGGCCTTCACTAAGATCATGTTATCACAACCCGAATCGAAGGTTCGTGACCGGCACTAGGGATTGGGGATACATAAGGTAACCGAATCTCGTAGCAAGCCTTAAAAATTTTTTGCGGAAATAAATAATACAGTAAACAACAATTTAAAACAAATGCACAATATTAAAGTCATAAAACAATATGCTTTAAATACAATATTTCAATTCAAATATAATATTCAAATACAATACAGAATACTTATAATACAAATCTGAAATTTAACTATTGCGATGTCTAGAATTTAATTACACAGTACACAATCTAAATTAACATACACAATGCTGCTGGTGAAGAACAAACTCGGCGCAAAGGAAGAATACTAGTAGACTGGCTGTGAGGTCCTGAAAAAAATAAATTGAGAAGAATCAGACCTCACTGAGTGAATTAATTTTATAAAATGCATGCTAGTTTTAAAAACCAATTATTAAAATTCTTTCTAAAATAAAATAGAATAAAATAATTATGATTATTAAAATTATTTACTTTTCTCAATAATATTATATCGAGTCTCTTTAAAATTTCGTAAACCAATTTAATATGAAATTCTCTTATAAAACATTTCAAATATTTATTTTGGTGGAAAACTGGTAGAACCCTAAACCATTATTCTAATAGTCTTTTGCTCTCTTAATCTAAGTGACTGTCGTCCCGAGAGCAAAGCATCAACCGAGTTACTGCCACAATCATTTCACTTATTCCATATTGGTTGTCCCGAGAGCAAAGCATCAACCGAGTTACATCCCTTTTTCATATCATTACCGACCCGAGAGCAATGCATCAACCGAGCTTCATCATATACATATATATCATATACTAGATATCACCCGTGCGCACGTAGTCCTAGTGATACCCACTAGATAGCACGTTCTACCAATATCTCCAAATCAAATTTGGATTATAAATATTTAAATCAAATAAATAAATAATTCATAAAAAATGAATAAATAAGCAATTAAATAAATAAAAAATCATATCAAATAATTTATCTTTTTAAACATGTGATATTCTTTAATTACTGGAAAATTTTATTTAAACACACACAACACACATCTTATAAAATCAACTCACAGGTGGAGCATGCAGGGCGACGCATTCTCTGTTGCCCTTGTGCTACTGCTCGTGCCCCGGAGTTCTCTAAAATAAATAATATTTATTTCAAATATGCTTGTAAAATAATTAAATGAAGGAATGACAAAACTGACTCGATCTAAAACACAATGCTAATCAAACTCAGAATTACGACACAGGTCGATATCACGTTTTACGAGAAATCTACCAAAAATTTGGCAGAGTTTTCCTTGTAAAATGAACAACCTTCTACTAAAAGTAGAGTCGACCCTGCAAGAAAACACTCTTCGAATATACACTTCACGGAACCATACTCGGGTCGGACTCCCAAACTACACATAATTCCGACCGAGTTCCAAATTAACAATAATCAATAAAATAATATAATTTTCGATAAATCATAAAAATCTCATTTAAATATCACAATTCAAATTATTTCCACAATAAAATGAAAAATATATTTATTTTCAAATAAATAGTAAAATTATAACTTATTTTTAAATTTTCATTAATAAACATATATAATTCAAATATTACAATTAAATTAACATTTATTGCAAAAAATCATTTAAATTACTTAAATACATTATAAAATTAGCAAATAACTCAATTAAGTTTAAAATAATAATTAAACTTATTTTTCATATATTTTTCAAAAATTAGTAATAATTAACTAAAAATAGGAAATAATTTATAAAAATTATTTTTATACCATT
>CATIWM010439231.1:0-17647 GCA_949671775.1 Mallotus repandus
TAATTTAGTTAGATAAATAAAATTTAATTTTTTACTTCTAATAATTTTTAAAAGACAATGAAGTCTAATATAAACGAAAGTCAATTTACAGTTTAAATTTAGACACATAAATACTTCAACCGTTAAAACATATTAAACCAATTTAAAAATTCTTTGCCCATTTGATTGTAAAGAAAAATAATTCAAAGACTAAAATAGTTAAATCAAAAAAATTCCGACACTATTTATACATTTATTTCTAAAATTAAGGGTGGGAATTTTTATACTCCATTTATTTATAAATGCACTACATATTTAATTTTTTATTAATTTAAATAACATAATTATTCCTATTCTTGAATAACTTTATTATTAGTTAATACAACAATTAATTTTTTCATGTTTAATTGTTTTAAAGTATTATTTATTTATTTTTTTAATGTTCAATATATATTGAGTCTTAAATATATACTTAATTTTTTATATTAAAAAAAATAAAAATATTAATATTTACAAGTTATTAACTAAAAAATGTAGATTATTGGTCAAAATTTAAGGCATGGTGGATTTCATTATTTAGTTATAAATTTTTATTGATTTTGATGCATTTTTAATTATTTGGATACTATTTTTTGAGATTTATTTCAATACAATTGATTAATATCTAAAAATTTATTTATATTATATATTTAATGCAAAAATTTAAATATATGATTTATTTTCAAAAAAAATTAATATTTAGAATGTAAAATAAATAATTAGAGAATTAATTGTATTGATATTAAATTATAAAAGAAAAATAAATATTATATGAATGATATTAGATTATATTTGTATGACTGAATTTGATAATTATACAAGGATATATTTAATTTTTTCATAAAATAAAATTCTTTACAAAAAAATGTTTTTGCAAAGTAAAATAATTTCAAAACTAAAAAATTGTATAAAAAATGCAATTAAATATGATATTAAAAATATTTTAAGTATTAAGTAGCTATTCTATTTTAAATAGAGGATGGCTGTTAATTAAATAAAAAATATAAAAAAGAGAAAAGTTTGAATATATAATTTATCAAAAAATATGTAATTCGTTGAATTTAACAACTTAACCAAAAATGAAATTGAAAATGAAATCAAAATTGCACTTTTTATAAATTTTTTATTTTTAAATTATTTTACTTTATAAGGGCATATTTATTTTTCTATAAAGAATTTTATTTAATGAAAAATCAAATATGACATTATTTCTCTTTTATAATCTAATAACAATATAATTGATTCTCTAATTATTTATTTTATATTCTAAAGATTAACTTTTTTGAAAATAAATTACATAGTTAAATTTGCATATTAAATATACAATATAAATAAATTTTAAATATTAACCTATATCATTAAAATAAATCTTAGAATATATATCCAAATAAATAAAAAGTACCAAAATTAATAAAAATTTATAACTAAATAATGAAATCCAACATGCATAAAATTTTAACAAAAAATCTACATTTTTTAGTTAATAACTTACAAGTATATATTAATTTTTTATTTTTATTTTTATCTTTTTTTGCAATATAAAATTTAAGCATATATTTAAAAATCATTAAATAATGTATTACGATATAAAATGCTTACATGTTGCAATAGCTAATAAAAAATTATTTAAGAATAAAAATAATTATATTATTTAAATAATTAAAAAGTTAAATAAGAAGTGCATTTATAAATAAGTGACGTACAAAAATCTCTACCCTTCTTTTGATGACCACCCGAACAAGATTTTTTTTTTGTTTCACGTACTTTATAATTGTGGGTTACTATCTAAACATTTAAAATTAAAAAAAATATATATTATACTGCATATAGAAACAATTATTCATACTTAATTATTAGTATTAATCTAAAAAATATTTAATCCGACAGTTAAACCAGTTATTACCATATAGAAAATCAATGTTTGCGAATGGACAGATGGACCAAAGAATTTTCAAATTGTTTCTTTTGGGCCAGAAGAATTCATTTTCATAAAGGGACAAAGACATTTGGTTCTCTAAAACAAATTAAATATTCACTGCCTATTGTCTTCTTCTTTTTCTTCTTTTTTTTAACCCCATTGCTACAAGTTACAGTGATTCACTTGTTAATTGTGAATTTTGGAACTAAAGCACTAAACCAACCGAATTGCTTGTAAACTATTTGAAATTTGATTAGATAAAAATTTATTTAAATTTAAATATTGACACTCATTTAATAAATAAGTTGAGTTTTATTTATGTAAAATTCAACTTGTAAAATTCATGAACAAATTTGACTAAAAACTTGCAAGTCAGTTTGTAATTTTAATATATTAATAAATTTTATTTTAAAAAAATTTTAAATATATTATTAAAATAAAATTATATTTTTTATTAAATATAGTATAACTTATTTAATAAATAATTTATTTTAAAAAACTTGCAAACTGGTTCGTAATTATAATATATTAATAAATTTTTATTTTAAAATATATTATTAGAACAAAATTATATTTTTTATTAAATATAGTATAAATTATTTAGTAAATAATTTATTTTAAAATTTTTAATATATAATTTTAATTTATAGTTTATGTTTTTTAAAATATCTTTAAACTTATTTAGATTTATTTAAATTTGCGAACATCAAATGGTATAATGAGTTCGGCTCACTTTATAAGCAAATCAAGTTCAAACTAATTAAAATTCAATTTGATTCGATTCATTTAGGCTTCTACTTAAAACATGAAAATGGCTAGAAACCTCAATTTGATTTGATTCGTTTACACTCTACTTAAAACATGAAAATGGCTAGAAACCTTTCAAGAATTAAAATTACTAACCACGTACATCAGGCCCCAAAAAAACTATATGAATTATACTCATGCTATCCACTTCAACTATTAGTTGTCCAATATATACCCTGATTTCACGCACATAACATACCTTGATAAACTCCCCACAACTCTGCCCTAGTAATGGAGCATCTGCCAAAGTTCATAGCAAACCCTGCAACCCTTCTGCCTAAGTTAAATTGAATAATTCAATATAATTTTATTAGCTGAACACTTAATTAAAGGTGTTTGATTTTTTTTTTTTTTTTTTTTTTTTTGTATTCTTGGAGCATTGGTTGGATATTACATTATGACTTTTTTAAAACTTTCCATTCTTTCTTGCTTTGATATTTCTTCAAATCAACAAGAGTGAATTTCATTATAAATATCATAATATAAAAAGTAATAGATCTTATTAAAACATTGCTAAATCAATCCTGTTGAATTATAAATGAACTTTGATTAATTTTATATATTTAAATAAATAAAAAAAGATTTATGTGTGTATCTTTTTTTTTAAATAGGGAGAGGAGTTAAATGTTAAAATTTTTATTACTTAACAATTTAATCTTAATACAAAATTAAATTTTACTATTTAAATACTTATTCATCAATAGAAATATACAGTAACCAAAAACTGTAACACTCGTTACAAGTTCAAAATAATTGAGTCTTATACTATACAGTCATGTTAAATAAGCTATTGAAAGAGTTTTTTTATCCGGATTGAACCGGATTAGTTAGAGTTCAACAAGCTCTAAATACGGATGATTTAGAAAAAAATAATAATTAGCAATTATTAGATCAGCTAATTTTTTTATGTAGTCATAAATATCTTCCTGAGGGTTGAATGAAACTTAAAAAAATTTATAAAAAAAACTAAAAAATAGAAATGGTACAGAAGTTTCGTTCTTCATATTTAGTTATTTATTTATAGACACGGTACGTATACAAACACACCCACAAGGTTAAGATCATCACTTTTCTTTTTATTGCTAGAGTTGCAGAAGGGAAAAAAGAAAGAAGTAATTGGAATGAGAACGGAGGCCAAGAACCGAACTGTGTTCCCGAAGGAGAGGAAGTTGGTGAAGCGTATGATTTTTGACTCTTTTGTTCAGTTTCTTCGTGATTCTCTTTGCTCAGCTTCTCCAGACTCTCATCATCATGATCAACCCAACAACAACAACAAGGATGGCTTCTTCTGTTTTTGCCTCCGCCTCAAAAAGATCTTCACTTCACCACCTGCAAAAGTATCAAATGCTGATGATCACAACTGAAAGAAAGAAAGAAAGAAAGAAACATCTTATTGTTTTGTTGATTTGTTTGTTAGTAATTACTATTCCATCTTTATTTCCAGTGTGATTTTGACCTTGTTCACGCTATGGTACTGTTCTGTTGTGAATGTTTTTAATTTTCAAGTTTCGTTTGCCTGTTTCTGAATCTTCAGTGAATATTGCTGCTTCTTTTGCTTCTGCGTTTTGTGGGTATTGCTTCTGTGTTTGTGTTGTTTAGTTTGTAGGTGCTTCTGCAAACTCTCTTCATCATCAGACCACCCAACAACAATGGCTTCCTCTGCTGCCTCAGCCTCAAAAAGATCTTTATTTCAGCACCTGCAAAAGTATCAAATTCTCATGATCACTACTGAACTAAAGAAAGAGAAAAAAGAAAGAAAGAAGCTTTTTTTCTTTTATTCTTGATTTCTTGATATGTTTTTTTTTATAAGCAATTTTTTTCTTTTATTAATTTGTGAGGGAAAAAACACGAAGGAAAACCCAAGTGATGAAACTAAATACAAAAAACAGGTACACAATTAAACGAAATAGAGCAAAACCCAGAATAGCCAACCCATACCCAAAGAAAAAAAAAAGTCTTCACACCCATATCTAGCTACCAAACCACAAATCTGCAACGACAATTATCCAAACCCAACCTCTTCTAATCCTCACAACGACTCAATAAAACAGCACTAAACAACAAAGCATCGGTAGATAATTCAGGATCGAATGTGTTCTTCCTATATAAACTGTGTCCATGTTTTATTGCCAACAGAAGACTGCACTAGATCTGTTGCTGTAAACTGGATTAGCGGACAGAATATCCTCGAAAACAACTTCATTCCGATGGCACCAAATGGTCCAAAACAATGTGTCTTATTATTATTCCTTTTTTATCAGCTCCATGGGTCTTTTTTTTTTTGGGTTCTAGCAGATTATAAGGTATCACTTTATATTTCTTTAAGATTTTGATATATTTATATCTGCAAGTTTTGGTTGCTTCTACGCCTGCCTGTCTTTCAATCTTCATTCAGCTGCTGCTGTTTCATTTGCTGCATTTGAGGAATTTGGTTTGTAGGTGGTGTTTGTGCTTTGCTGTAGTGGTGGTCTTTTAGTTTCTTTTCCAATATTGTTGGTTTACGTAGTGCAAAGAACCGCCTCTCTTTAGGGTATTAAAGCAATGGTTTCTTCTGCTGCCCCGGCCTCAAAAGAATTTTCACTTCATCACCTGCAAAACTTTCAAATGCTCATGATCACTGCTTAACTAAAGAAAGAAAGAAACTCGTTCTTTCTTATTCTTTTTGTTTTCTTGGTTTCTTGATATGGGTCTTATTATCATTCCTTCTTTCTCACCTCTACTATCTTCCTTCTCAGCTCTAGTTTCTTTCCAATTTTGTTGGCGTCTGTGCAGCTTTTCTTGTTTTTTTTCTCTTTTGGAACAGCATTTTTCTGCTTCTTTTGTTTAATTTGTTTGCTTAGTTGCTGCGATAGCTAGGCTTTTTCATCGCTCGGGTTTTTTTTTTTTTTTTACTCCAAATGATTTTCCTTGGGATTAAAAGTTTTCAGTTTGATAGTAAATTGAATTGAATTAAAGCCATGAAACTGGAAACTCAAAATAATAATAATAATAAAATAAAGGATCCTGATAATGACTTTAATTTCTTTGGGTCTTCTGCTCCATAACATATGGCATTTATATATTCAAAAGTCACTACCCTTGGAAACAAGAGAATATACAGTAATCCTAACATTTAATGAATTAAAAGGTTAAATCAATAAAAATTTTGTATTTAATTAAAGTGATAAAAACTGAAATTTAATAGCACATAAATAAATTTTAGATAGTTTGATATTATATATTTGATATTTTAAATTATTAAAGGCTGACATTATCCATCTGAATTTTTTTTACATATTGCTTTTGAATGAACAAGTTGTATCTCAACAAAAAAGATAGGAAAAAAGAGAAGAAAATTAATTACAAGGGACTCATATATCAAAAAACATGATATATATACATATGTGTGTGTATATATATTAAAAAATTCTAATTGATAATTAAAAAATTTAATTATTGTGTAAAAGATTTAATACTATGCTGCATATTTTCCTTGGTAATTTGGTGAAATTAACTTTGAAATAATAATAGAATGGCATCAATAAAAGAAGTCAATAATGCTCCCAGCAATTGTTACCAGATAGCGGATATTGTGATAAAGCAAGGGTTTTTTTATTTTAATAATTTTTTTCCAAATTATAAATTATATGACCATTTTATTAATTAAACCATTACAGTACTTCTTAATTAATTTGACTGTTATATTAGTCAATCAGCCATCAAACCAATTAATCCTTCTAATTTATTCAACCATTGTGGAAAAATTAATTTTTTTTTTAGTAATTATTTACTTTTTCTTAGTTTTGAAAATTTATCAACTATATATGAGGCTAAAGTGCCTCCCATAACCTAGCAATAAAGCTATGTTTCTGAAGTGCAAGAAAATGACAGGAAATTCCCCATTTTCCTCTTCTCTGAACATAATTATATGAATGTTCAAAAATTTTCTTTGCAACTTCAATTTCAGCCCCCCCCCCCAACAAAAAAAAAAAGAGATAACACTATCAAACATACCTCCACCAACATGCTCCACTCCTACATACGAAATAGCACATTTCATGTCAATTAGCAATTTATCCTTAGAAAGAATTATTGGCCAAGCTTACATTCAACACACACACAATTTGGCCTTCTGTGTTTTTATTTTATTTTTTTAATTTTTGGGCACATCAAGTCCACTAAAATTGTGAAGTTTTAAAATAGATTTTTTATTATTTTCTTAACTAATTAAAAACATGGTTCATTAATTTCTAATAAATTTTTAATAGCAAAAAAAAAATGTGTATAATTTTTTTTAAAAAAATAAAGAAAACATATATAAAATAAAGTTTCAATTTAAATATATATGATAAATATTTCTACAGGTTTCAATTCAAAAAATATTTCAATTGGTTATTGGCAGTTATATATCTAACTAATAGATTGTGATTTCATTAATCTAAATTCTTATGAAATATTTTATAATTAATCCTATCTTTTTTAAAAGAATTTTTTTAAAAAAACTAAGAAAATATTACTAATCAAATTAAAAAATTTTATCAACCAAATATTTTATAATTGGTGCAACTTTAAACTTACAATAATTCGTATAATTAAGACATAAATATTTTAATTTGTTTAATTTTGTATGTCGAATGATATACATAAAATATTCAGATGTTATTCAATAATTTTTATTAAATTTAACCAAATTAAGAGTTTTAAACTATAACCATAATAATTTTTAAGATATACAAAGATAATTTTGAGGTTACTAAAATAAATGTGTAAATAGCTATTGACAATCTCATATAATAGATAATATATAATTCAAACTTTATTTAAATTAAATTTTGAATAACGAACTTTATTAAAAAATTATGAGGTTTTTAAGAATATATAATTATTAGTTCTAGTAAAAATAAATCATGATTATTAAAATTTCATTTTATTGTTTAAAATTTTTAAGAAAATATTATTTTAATTATTAGAAATTTTTTAGAAATAAATGACTTATATAAACACTAGATAAAAATAATGGAAAAATATATAATCGTTGAAATTTTTAATGTTTTTTTTTTAAGAAAAAATATTTAAAAGTTAATTGGCAAAAATTAAAATTATAAGCACTTAATTAGCTATAATTTAAAAATATAAGCACTCAATTTGATATTTTATAATCTAAAATTTTGACCAAAACTCATCATGCATAAAAATAAAAATGTATTGGGTTTCAACAAATAAAAAAAAAACTCAACATTCATACAACTAAATGTATATAAATTCAAATATACAAATTCATGTATAAAACTCAACGTTATATATATATATACATTTTTTTTATTTTAAAAAAATAATTTTTTGTGTTACAATTCACAACGTGAATAATTTTATTGCGTACCATGAATTTATTTTTTACCCATCTTAATTTATTTATCTTCTATTTTATGGGAAAAAATTAAATATTAATTTTTTTTTATCATGTTACATCTATCGTTACCCAAAAAAAAAAAATTGTAGTAATACCTGGATATGAAGGTGCATAATTAGCTAGTTCATGGGGCAAATAAAAATTAAACCCCTTGATTTGAGGATACTTTGGAGTAATCATATTGAGAGTAACACCATCGTTACCACCCACATCAACTAACGATTCCAGACCTCAAACCCTTTATAAACATCAAGAATCTTCTTCATGATTAAGGTAGATTGGTTTGACATAACTTCATTAAACACCCTATCAAGCCTTTGGTCAGTTCTTGGATCTTCAAATGTTGTCATTCCGTAATCTCTATCATAAATGGAATTCCACTGTCAAGTATTGCATCATTCAAACGGTACCTGTTGAAACAAAAGCCATTTACAATATGGTATTTGACACGAAAAAGAAAAGAAAAGAAAAGAAAAACAAACACACCCCATCAAGAAAATGAAGCCGAATATAAAGTTATCATCTTTTCATGAAAACCTCATCGTAGAGGAAAAAACCAGAGCAGCAGATCCTAGTTGATCTTGAATTTTAACATGGAATTTGCAAATGGGTTTTGCACTACGCAGTCTTTCAACTGCACCATTCTCTTTTGGTGACCAATATGCCGTTTACTATATCATAGCTTGCTAGAAGGCGTAACATCAGCTTCCTCCCAAGTTCCAACACCTTGATTATTGAAGCTGAGCTTCAACTAACAAAATTATCTATAAGCAAACACAACTGGTAGCCTTTAACAGAGGACAGCTGAAACCTTTGTGTCTAGAAGAGCTGCATAGCGAAACAGTATGACATTAATGAATTCAAGGTTAACTCTGTTTTCTGAAACCCTATAACCTCGCTATTGTAAGCACAGCATATGACTTCACAACTTGAAAAGCCATATTTCAATGCCAAAGCCTTAAACTCCTTCTGATTCTTCTCTTTTCCTTAAGGATTTCGAGCTAACATGACTAAATCTTGCCCAAAAACAATGTGAAAAGAAACCTTATTCTCTGGGGTCACAGGAAGAATAGACTCCACGATGATCACCTTGCCATTACTAAGGGAGTGCTTCCCAGCAGTTCTTGAGAAGTTTCAAGCAAGGATCATCGCTCCAGTCATGTAGTATCCACTGCAAGCGTTTACAATTTTCATTGCAAAACCCTATGAGGCACACCCACCCCCAATCATAACCTAGCAATGAAGCTATGTTTCTGAAGTGCTAGAAAATGAAGGAATCGTTTTTCTCTTTCTCTGAACATAACATGATGGTTCAAAACTTCAGGTTCCAGCCAAAAAAAAAAAAAAGATTTTCCCTTCATGAAAATTGCATTTCCCTTTGGGACACTAACAAACATTTCTCCCCCTCCATTCCTATATGTGAATTACCAAATAGCTTATATCAATTAGTAAGTTATCTTTATAGGAATTATTATCGGCCTAGCTTACATTCACACACAGAAAATTTGGCCCTTTGTGTTTTTATTTTTTATTTTTCTTGCATAATAAGTCCATTGAAATTATTAAATTTTAAAATAGATATTTTATTATATTCTTGACTAATTAATTTCTAATAAATTTTTAATAGCAAAAAAAGTTTGCTTTTTTAAAAAAATAAAGAAAACATGCATAAATAAAATTTAATTTAAATATACTTGATAAATATTTCTACATGTTTCAATTAAAAAAAATTAATTAGTTATTTGCAGTAATTGATTTAAGTAATAGATTGTAATTTCATCAACTTAAATTCTTATAAAATATTTTATAACTAATCCAAGCCTTTTTTTAGAATACGAAATTTTAAAAAATAAAAAATATTAATCAAATTAAATATTTTTATTAACCAAATATTTTATAATTGATACAACTTTAAACAAAAAGAAAAACATAAAAAAAATGGAAACTGAATTAAAAAAAAGTTACCAGCTTTTCATGAAAACCTCATGGCAAAGCAAAAACACCAAAGGAGCAGTAGATCTTGTTGATCTTGACGACACTTTTAACAAGGAATTTGCAAATGGGTTTTGCACTAGACAGTCTTCGACAGCACCACTCTCTTTGGTGACCATTGTGCACTTCACTATATCATAGCTTTGCCAGAAGGCGTAGCATTTAGTCTAGCTCGTAAGGTGGGTGCATTTGGGTTATTTGCAGGAATTCGAGCTGCAATCTTGGAAGCTGAAAGGGAAGCGCTACTACCACTAGTGGCTGCAGAAACTACATGTACAATGTTGAGCTCCGGAGCTGATTTTAGCACCATAGCAAGAATTCTATGATGAGAGTATTTTCTTCTTCTTCTTCGGTCAAAACTGATAATGAGATGGGTTGCTGAGAACTGCTCTTTTTTTTTTTTTTTTTTTTTTTTTTTTATTTGTGTGTGGTGTAGCTTGAGAAATGGGACCATCCAAATGTTGATAAGGTGAGATAAATTTCAATGTACATAATTTTTTGAATATGTTTGTTAGAAATTAATTTCCATTCTTTTGAAATTTATTTTTAAATTTAAGTTTAATGTGTTTATTTTTAAATAAAAATTTTATAAAATTTATTTATTATTCTAATTTTTAAATTTGTATAATTGTTTATAATCAAATCAAATCCTAAAAAAATATTTAGAATTTTTAAATGAATTTTAAAATTTAAAATTTATTTTTTATAAAATTTAGATGTCTCTTTTTAGTATTTTTATTTTTTTTAAAAAGCTGCTATATTGCCATATTAGTTTAAAAGAATATTTTTATCAAATAACATGTTACTTTAATTCTAAATTTATACCGAACACACTATAAAAATTCACCTAAAATAGATTTTATAAAATATTCATTTAAATTAAATACACTATCTTAACAAAAATTACTTTGCAAATAAATTCTATATAAAATTTATACAAAAATAAAATAAATTTCTTTATGCAATTGAATCAAACACTATATTAAACTAAATTTCAGCACCATCCTAAATTGAAGTTTTACATCAAATTTTACCACCATAATAAATTAATAAGTTATCACTTAAAGTTTCTAGATTTTTAATTTTTACTCTATTAAAATCCTTAAATCCATTTTTCTGCAAAAAAATTTTTTGCCAAAATGTTAATTAACATGACATGCCACATATAAAACATTTTTATTTATTTTTTAATACAAATCACATTATCTAAATAAGAAATGTGGCAATACATAAGCGCAACATATATTATTATATATCTCGCTTTTTCTTTTTTTATTGTATTTTTAATTTCTTATAATATATAATTTAGTTTTATTAATCACATAATCGTTTTAACCACCTAAAACTACAAAATTAAAAATTATAATTTCTTCAGTAAATTAATATTGATTTCTAAACCAACCTGAAACGCAAGTCAGTTGGCAAAGGGGTCGTCTTGACTTAAGAGGTTGGAGGTTCGAACCCTACTCTTATATGCAGTCCCTTAAAATTAGGGACCAGAACTTACCACCTCAAAAGAGTCTCATTTAACTCGAGCGGAAACTAATCTGGATGTAGTACAGGTTTAAAGACGCTTCCCATCTAAGACACCTCGTAGGCATACCAAAAAAAAATTGATTTCTAAACTATTTCTATGCGATTTTTTAAAGTCCCATTTTGCGCTATAGAAATTGCAGCAAATGGTATGTTATTGAAAGCACGGATTGGGATAAGACAATAATTGAAAAATCTGTAATGTACGAAATCTTTAAAAATTTCATTTTATATCATTTTTTTTGTGGGACTGTTGAATGCTTAGATTTTTCTTTTGAATGCTTAGATTCATATTGTTTAAAATAATTTGATGCAGTACCATCCAAAATAAAGATTTAGAAATTAAAATACCTTCAATTTTATATTAAATTTATAAAAAGAATGGTGCAACAAAAATAATTCATCTAAAACAATAGATAAAAGTACATAATGTCTATAGTAAAAATAATAATTTTTAAAGAATACATGTTGATTTTCTTAATCTCAATGACCCAGCTATTGTAAGCACAACATATGACTTCACAAAATGAAAAGCCGGACTTCAATGCCAAAGCCTCAAACTCCTATTGACTCCTCTCTTTTTCCACCAGGATTTTGAGCTAACGTGATTAAATCTTGCCCACAAACAGTGTGAAAAGAAACCTTGCTATCTGTGGCCATGGGAAGAATAGACTCCACAATGATTACCTTGCTACTGATAGGGAGTGCTTCCAGCAGTTCTTGAGAAAGTTCAAGCAATGATCATCGCTCCAATCATGCAGTATCCACCGCAAGTTTCGTTGAAAATGAACAACTGTCACAACAAGGTGGATCTTGCAAGCCCTATGAGGCTAAAGCGCCCCCCATAACCCAGCAATGAAGCTATGTTTGTGGAGTGCAAGAAATGAGAGAAAAGCAAAGGTGATTCCATTTTACTGTTCCCCATTTTCCTCTTCTCTGAACATAAAATAAAGGTTCATAATATTCAATTCCAGCCACAAAACAAAGAAAGCAGAGGACAGAGAGTGTTTACCTTCATGAAAATTGCGTTTCCCTTTGGGACATTATGAAACATATCCCCACCAACATGCTCCACTCCTATATATGAAATGGCACATTGCATGTCACTTACAAATTATCAATCTTTAGGAACTATTATTGCCTAGATTACATTGTCACACACACCCAAAAAAAAATGCAATAATATCTGGATATGAAGGTGCATCAGCTAGAACATGGGGCAAATCAAAAGTAATTCCCTTGGTTACTTTGAAGAAAGTAAATAAGGGTAACACCAACACCACCGCCCACACCAACTAACAATTCAGACCCTCAAACCCTTTATGAACATCAAGAATCTGTGATCATCTCCACCCTTCATGATTAAGGTTGTATGATTTGACATAGCTTCATTGAACACTCTGTTAAATCTTTGGTCAGTTCCTGGATATTCAGATGCGGTCATTTCATAAGCTCTATTAAATGGAACTCCATCTTAAAGAAATTGCATCATTCAAGTGGCACCTGATGAAACGAATGCCAAGTACATGATTGTATTTAACACATATCAAAAAGGAAAAACATCAAGAAATGGAAGCTGAATAAAAAGTTACCAGCTTTTCTTGAAAACCTCATCATATTGCAAAAGAAACAGAGGAGCAACAACAGATCCTTCTTGATCTTGTTTTTTAACAAGGAACTTGCGAATGGGTTTTGCACTATATAGTCTTTCAACTGAACCATCCTCTTTGTTGACCAATGTGCACTTGAATATAGCATAGCTTGCCAGAAGGCATAACATTCGATCTAGTAAGATGGGTACATCTGGGTTCTTTGCAGGAATTAGAGCAGCAATCTCTGAAGGCAAAAGGGAAGCACCACCACCACTAGTGGATGCATAACTAATGTCTACCATGTTGAGTTCGAGAGCTGATTTTAGCACCAATGCAATAATGTCCAGCATTTGCTAGGTGGATAGCCAGTTTGAGAGTTTCTTCTTAATTTTCATCTGTCAAAGCTGCTAATGAGTTGGGTTGCTGAGAACTGTTCATCTTTTTGTTTTTTCATGGGTGGTGACCTTCTGACTTCTGAGCTCGAGCCCTCCAAAGAGCTTTGGGTCAAGAATTGAGACCATCCAACCGCTTATATGTCATTTTTTTTTCATCTCATTCTATATATATAATTTTAATCTATTCTTATGACATTCCTGGCTCATAGACAATTCCATCTAATGGCCCACGTGAAATAAATATAGAATGAGATCCTCAAATACTTAAAATTTATATATATATTTTTTTAATGATTCTGCTTCTTCAAAGTATTGAGAAAACAACAATGTCATGCAAGTGAGACTTTAGAGAGCTTTTTTTTTTTTTTTTTTTCACATGCAGGCAATGAGCAGCAAAAACAAGCAATAAAGTCCACATAAACCAACTTTGTTAATTTCTGGACAAGGTAAATTATATTTTTGTTATTAGAGATTAGGCACAGACCAACAATCTAGAAAATTACTCATGGCACCTGTTCATAGTCCAACGGCCAAAAGCAAAATCATCGTAAAACAAAAGGCTAAAAGCCTTTGCAAAATTGGAGATATGCCTTTATAGCTAATGCTCTATCCAAGCTTTCAATAACACTATCAGGCTCCCCAAAGTTCAACTGTGTGCTGCCGAGTGTGATTCATGCTTGAAACATAAAATTTTGGAAGCAAGAAAACAATTATGGCATAACCAAATAGAAGTAGGCTTTTTCAAGTTCATTATGATTACTCTAAAAGCTTTAAATAAAGCAATTATGAAATAATGATATGCAATCCTTGGCTGAGATTGTCATTTAATGCATCAATCACATATCAGTTGGGATTCCAAGTGACTTGACGAGCTCAACTTAAGATGTAGCAAAGAATTTAATCATTTTGCTAAGGGAGTAAGTTCATCAATTACCACATTGGAAAACAGAAGATGAAATAGAGCTGAAAAACACAAAAATCGTAACGATTCTTAACTTCACACCATATTGGCTGTCTAGGATTTAGATCATCAGCCAGAACTAGTAGCGGAGACTAGCCCTCAAAAGACAACCGACACCGTGAAGGTATGCATGACGATCCTATAGTCAAGCAGCACTCTAGCCAATCAGTAAGTCAGTACTCAGTAGTTTGTCAGTATAAATATCGGGATAAAAAGTACACTCTCCTAATCACAAGGTCCATTAAAAATTTTCTAATATCATTCTTTCTAACATCTAGGATGCACACAAATACATTTCCACAGATGTATGATAAGCATACTTGAGTTGAGTATTGCAGCTAAATGAGACACTGACAAAAACTAAAGTCCACTGGAAACTAATATACAGTAAATCATTCAGTAAAAAAATCAAGGGACAATTACTTCATAACAAAAGCATTTGATATGCATACAATGCATGTAGAATAATAAAAGTGAATGAGCATATAGCATTGCTGAACCTCAGCCCAAGCGGGTTCTACCTCAATAGCACCTGTCAAGAAAGACCCAAAATATATTAAAGTCTAAAAAAGCCCAACCATATGCATCTATTTGTACAACAATGCTTACTTGAATACATAGATCAACTCATCAAATAGAAAGAGATGGAGTCAGCAATGATACATACGAGTTGCAGCCTTCAATGCAATCCAAGCATCTCCCATTTCAAGTAAGAATTGTGCCTTTTGTTTATGTAAAACTGCATGCATGTTCAGGCATTATATTAAGAGCAGCATCCATTTCCCAAGTGCTTCATGATATTTTATTTCCTTCAAAACAGATTTGCATCAGAAAAAGGGTATAATAGATAAGCATATCATCAGCATCATGTCCTAATCTGATCTTTAGAATAAACTACTATGCTTATTAGCAACCATTCAGAAAGTTCTGCTTTTTATGTTCCTACCAATCACTTCACTTGAAAGCAACAGGAAAAAATGCAAATGTACACAATATGAACACTCCTAAGCCATTAACAGATGTGCGCATGAAAAAGCAAGTTATTCTCAAATTTAGTTTGATAGACAAAGTTTCACAGCCATGCCAATGAAAACATAGCAATTGCTTAAGGCAATGGATGAGGAACTTTTTGAGTAACCAATTAAAGGGAAGAAAGCATTGAAAGTCATATTGTTATTAATAATTATAATAAGAGTCTTCAGGAAACAATCAGATTAAGTCAACTGCCACGGCACTGTCCCATCATCTATAATAGGATTGTTTTTTGATTTCACTGCCTATATAATTTGCTCATAAGAAAATATGTAACAGCTCAATGTAGAGTAAAAAGGATCTAAAGCAAGCTTCTCAGCCTACTCCTTTTTTTTTTTTCCTCCTTGTATCTTTCCGTCATTGTTGGTGTGTAGTGGAGGCAGAGAGGGAAAGACTTTTCAATCAAATAATAACGCCACAGATCTCCTTATGTAATACAACTCAACTGAACTAAGCATCAATCGGCTATGTGGATTTCTCTTTCTCCATTCCACACCATTATACACTACATGTTTGGAAAGCTGCAAAGTCAAGAAAATCGTGCAGATCTTACATAATTTGCAATTCCTAAAGGACGATTTGATCTTTCCATTCAAGAATGCTCAGCCACTTTGAAAGGACAGCTTTTCATGCATGGCTCCTGTCATATGATATTTTAATACGCATCAACAAGCTACCAATAAGCTAGTTCATTATTATTACTTTTGAATGAATGACAAAAAAAAAAGGTTTGTTTACTTTAAGAGAAAACTCTCCACTCTAGATGCAAACAAATATTAGAACATATATAATAACATCGTACAATTAACTCTAGTAACCATAACAACTAGAGGAAACAAGAAACTACATGACTCTAGCAAGCAACATATCAGCAAAAAATTGGGTAACACGAATAAGCAAGTGGTCAACAAAACTTAATTCCTCCAATCACATCCTCAATCTTGACAGCATTGAGTAAGCAATGTCATCAAAAAACGGAGAATAAAAAGAAATCTTTACTGCCACAGTGCCACTCTCCAACCAAGTAAGAAAGCATTGAAGTTTTCCAGTACCCACATAAGCTACTTAACAACACACCCAAAAAAAATATATATGCTTTTGTATGAATTGATGAAATAACAGCAATCAGTTGACTAATTTGACTAGTTCTACGATAGGTTATGGAGTTTCACGGTTACCCTTTCCGCAAAAGCAAATAAATTTTCTGTTTTTCGCCTGAAGATAATAAAATTACCTTTGTTAGCTTATTTCCTTGTATCTGAAAGGACTGGTAGCGTTAACATCGTCAATCTTGATATGGGTGTTTTAAGATTCATCTTCTTGATCAAAAGGAAGATTTGGGTATTTAGTTAAAGGGCGTTTCTTGTTCTTGTTGGGCTTCTTCCATGTTACTTCCATTTTCCTATCTATGCTGCGCCTGTGCCTGACCTGTTTAATCCCAGTTTCTTCTATTTTCGATTGAAGGGGAAGCTGATAAAAGACTAACTTGCTCGTATCGGTTCATAGCTCAAAACTTCGAGTGTTATAAGCCCAATTTTAAAACTGGAACAAAAACTTTCTACTCTAGCCCAACACTGTGGATTTTTGCAGAGGAGGTAATGAATGTTTAGTGATAAACCGATGAATACTAGAACAATAAAGATGTTATTTTAGCAAAATTTTTTACAGGCAAATTTATATTGAATTTACTATATTTTTTCATTGAAAAATAACTTATTTAATTTTTACGTAGCCAAGGTATTTAATTGAAAGCGGTTCTATCTCCTAACTCTTCCATTTTAAACCAAGAAATTTAGTTATCTAATCTAGTTGTTAAAAAAAACTTAATAATTTAAAAATGTAAAGTTAATTGAATATTAATTAATTTTATATTTTATATTTTACTTCAAATTTAATAGCCAAGTAATATCTATATGTATCACTTAGTGTAATGAATGCATGTTATGTGTATATATTTTTTAACAGTATTTTTTATCACCTTGTTTTACACTATTTCATCTAAAATGATTA
>CATIWM010439257.1:0-11808 GCA_949671775.1 Mallotus repandus
AGTGATTAATGGATCATGACTGTGGCAAAGGGCAAAATCAAAAATCTAATTTTTGTGGCAAAAGTGAAAGTAGGTTTTGGAAAATGATGATTGAATCCTTCATATTAGGTGATCATAAGTGAATTCCAATCATTAGAAAAATTTTTCTAGCCTAATTACAAAAATTCAAATTTGTATTTTTGGAAAAGTTCCCGATAGTAGTCACAACCATTGTCATGATCATGACAGATCGTCACCACTAGAGCCATGATCATGAAGCGCAAAAATTCAAATTTCTGCTTTGGCACCCTCCGATTGTCATGATCATGATGAATTCTTCACGATCATGACAAGGTTGTAGACCTATTATATTTTTAGGTGGTTTCAATGACTCTATTTGCATTTAATGCACCTCCAACAACTATTTTCTTCTATGAGGATATAATACAAGTCATTTTTCAGCTGGAGAAAATCAATAGAGTTGAACAAACATATTGAGAGCCATCTTTAAGCATTTAATCTTGAATTTCATCTTTAACCACCCAAGATCTTCATCTTTAATTCTTGTAATTTTCATCTATCTCTAGAGTGTTCTTGATTATGGGTTGGTGAGTATTTAAAACCAATATTCAAAAGCTCAATAGTGAGATTGAGTGAGTTGGGTTAGGGTTTTATTCACTTGTAAGCTAAGAGGATTGTTCTTAGCACTTCGGTTAAAGTGTGAGCCTTGAAAACACTTAGGTTGGAGTGTGAGCCTTGGAAAACACTTGAGTAGCTTGATTTAAGCTTGTAAAGGTTTAATCTACACCTTGAAGTAGATTGATAGTGGATTAAAACTCTCAACTTGTAGTTGAGGAGAGGAGTAGGCTTTGAGGGCCGAACCTCTATAAATTCTTAGTGTTTTTCTTGCTCTTATCATTTATTTAATTCATCTTTTACTCTGTTTTTGTTTACTCTTGGGTGTAAAATGAAAATTCCCATATTTCACAAAAAGCCAGTTCACCCCCCTCTTAGCACTTGTGGAATTAAATTTGGTATAAGATCTTTGGTCTCCATTCTTGAAGATTTAACCATCTTGGAGAAAAGATCATGGCCTTCACAAGTCAAGTTATTATCGTCCCTGATGCTCATGGTCCTAGCTACACAAGACCTCCATTTTTTTATGGAACTAACTATGCATGTTGGAGAAACAAAATGGAGATATTCTTAGATAGTGAAGGAGTAAATTTATGGGATATTATTGATGAAGGTTGGAGTCTTCCAACAAAGAAAGAAAATGAAGGCAATGAGGTGACTATTCCTAGAAAGTAATAAAGTGATGAGCAATCAAAGGCTAACTTGAGAAATAAAAAGGCAGTCACCATCCTCTATTGTGGTTTGAGTAGAGAAGAGTACAATAGAATAGTGCATTTAAGATCTACTAAAGAAATTTAGGAATGTCTAAAGACCAAGCATGAAGGCAATAGTCAAATCAAGAGCAGAAAATTGCAAATGCTTAGAAGAGAGTATGAATTGTTTGTGATGAAGCCTTATGAGAAAATTAGTGATATGTATAGTAGGCTTATCACTCTTATAAAATCTATGAGGAAACTTGGCAAGAAATTTTCAAATGAGGATGTCAACAACAAAATTCTTGTGAGTTTGCCTCAAAAGGTTTGGGAAGCTAAGATGGCCTCAATTGAAGAAGCACACGATCTTTCCATTTTACCTATGGATGAAATTCTTGGGAAGCTTCTCACCCATGAAATCAAAATGCATAAGGTAGTGGAGGAAGAGAACGCCAAGAATGATAAAAGTATTACTTTCAAGGCAAGTAGAGACACTAGTGATAGTGACTAAAGTGAGAATGAAGATGGGTATGCTATAATCTTAAAAAAGGTAAGAAATATCATCATGAAGAAGACAAGGGGATTGAAGAAGCAAGACTCAAGCAAGAATAATCAAATGATTTACTATGAATGCAACAAATCGGGTCATATTAAATCTGAATGCCCAAAGTTGAAGAAATCCTTCAAGAAAGATAGGAAGCACAAGAAGGAAAAGAAACAAGCACTTAAAGCAACTTGGGATAATTTGAGCGAGTCTACTGATGATGAAACCGATGGAGAAGTTGTAAATCTTTACTTCATGGCCTTGGAGGAACTTTCAAGTGATGAGGTAACTATAGATTTTGAATCCAATAATGAGATATTAATTGCTTGTGAAAAATTTATGTGTAAATGTGATAAATATTTGTCTAGAATTAATTCACTCAAAGAAATGGTCAAAACTCTAAAAGAAGAACTTGAGAAGTCGAGGTCCTCTAATGAAGAGTTAACCAATTCATTGAATGAAAGTAATTCTAAGAAAATTACGATTGCTAATGAAAATGCAAAACTTATTGAGCAAAATGTATTTTTAGAAAATGAAAATAGCAATCTCAAGGAATCCATCTCTAAATTTAATAAAGGACAGGAAATTATTGATGGCGTGATTTCTATGACTTCCACTCCTTTAAAATCTAAAGGTGGAATTGGTTTTAATAATGCTCATGCTAGTGCTTCAAAAACTGTAAGCCTAAGTACTCAAATTACTAAGGTTTTACCAAAGACTTATTCTTAAAACCAATGGACCTAAAAAGTCTAATGGAAATAAAACTAACAAATTTAGAGCTAATAGCTTAAGAGGAACTAAGCCTAGGAAATACAATCATGCTCATTCTCATGATTTTCATAGTTTTATAATGAAAGAGCATGCACCAAATGTTATATGTCATTATTGTGGTTTGATGGGGCACAAGAATTCTAGATGTTATATAATAAAGACTCATTTGGGTTACTCAAATGATGTATCTTTCAATGCTAACCCCCAAGGACCCAAGTACATTTGGGTACCTAAAATACGATGAAGCATTTTCTTATAGGTGTGCTTGGAATCCACAATGTGCAAAGAAAATTAGTATGTTGGATAGAAATACTTTGTGATATATGTTTGTTTGTGGCATTTTAATTAATTGTTTTAACCTTGAGTGGTTAATTTGCTATATCTTTGAACCTTGATTGATTATAATGTAATATTGATTGGACACTATTGTGTTTGAAATGGCTCAACCCAAGTTTAAAGTTTTACTTTTTGCATATTTTGGGTTTTCATCACGATCATTATACCTTGTTTTTTTATGGTAAAGGTTTTATTTTTCAAAATAAATTCATTTTTTAAAGATTATTTCTGGTAAGTCAATTTTCATGTTTATGAAAATCCAATCACTGATTTAAATTAATTTACAATAAGCTTTTGATGCATATTTTTTAACTTGCATGATCACTATCATTATCTTTGTCTTGACTTTCAATTATAATTGCTTAATCATGATCATAATTCATCATGTCATCAGTTATGATCAAATGTGCTATAACTATGGTGTAAAATTTTTTTCATGATCATGACACCCCATTCACTACCAGTGACGCATCTAGGGTTAGAGTTGGGGTATTTAAAGCATATTTTTCTTTAACCTAATTTTCATCTTCTTCCTAGTGCCGCCCACTTTCCCTTATTCTCTGTTTTCTCTTAACCAAACCTTTTTTATTCCTTTTACCTTTTCATTTATAACCTAATCCCCACATCATCTTCACAATCATCATTCATCTTCACATCATCTCTAAGTGGAAATGTCAAATCAGCTACAAAGAAGGGAATACAACAGAAAAGTGTACGAAAAAGGGGCCTATATGATTCATTGATGTCCTTGACTTAAGAGCAAAAAGAAAGATACAAAATTTTGAAATCTTTCCCAATTCATTCAACATGAATTTTTTTATTAGGATTGTGTGAGAGAATTGGGTTATGAAGATAAGATGATACCATTGATTGATAAGATGAAGTTAAAGGAATTTGTGAAAATTTATGAAGAAACCTTGTTGGATATCTTTTTTTGTTCTTGGTAGAAGGGAAAGTCATAGGAATGTTAGAAAATTGGAATTGTTTATGGTATGGAGAAAAAGGAAAACATCATGCCTTGATCAAAATCTTTGCTGACCATTTGTTGAGTATAGCCTTTGCCAAGTTTGAAAATTTTACAATTAGAAAATTCAGTGTAAATGGTACTGTTCATTGGCGTGAAGTGAACAAAGAAGGTAAAATAATTTGGCAGGACTTTGACACCCTTGAATTCTAGCAAACGGGAGAAGATAAAGCCCCTTCTTCCTAAAAAAAAAGGCAAACTAGAATTACAACCCCTGAAGATGATGAAGAGATTGAGCCAAGCAACCAACTCCAATCCATGTTTAACTAACTCCAAGTTCATTTGGACAGCCAAATTAGAGTTGTTCAGACCTCTCTTATAGTTATTGAGTCTCGGTTTGATGTCATGGACCTCAAAGTTACCACCCTTTCTGTTGATGTCACCTTCTTGAAGGCCAACCTCCCTTAGCATCATGCATTCTGCTTCATGCACCTCATTTCATATAATTTTTTTGGTTTTATTTTGGTTTTCAAGTCTTTGCAAGAACTTGACATGGTTGCAACCTTTTAAAAGCTTAGGACTTTTTTTTTTGATTTTAGTTTGTTGTTGTGTTGGATAGGAGCTTTTCCCCTTTGCTTGGTTATTTTTTATAGCAATAAAGGGGGAGTAAACGCTAAAGTTAATTTTAGTTTGTGTCTATGATGTCGGATATTTGAGAACTATAATGTTGGTTGTTGAATTTATCGATATTGATATTGATTTGTGGATGTTAAATTTATAAAATTTGTTGTGTTTGATATATTCTTGATATGGACATTGATTCTGTTGTTTTTGTGCTTGACTTGGTATGGTTAGTATATTTTTGATATTGTGTGATTGGTTAGAATTGTTGGTTATTAATAAAGTCATGAATCATTATTAGATATGGATGTTGATTTTGTGAAAAATTGTTGGCTATAGTGTGTTTGTTTTGGTATGGATATCATCCTTTGGATACTCTTGATTTGTTGGTTGGTTATTGGATATAGATATTGATTTCCTATTTGGCTAAAATGGAAGTTTCGGTAATTATGTTCCATGTTTTATTAACATTGATTTTGTTGTTAACTTCTTAGTTAGGTTATGTTAACCCCTTGGATATTGCTTATATGAAGCAAATTGTTAGTCAAACTGTGTTTGATTGGACATAGATATCCTTTTGGATATTCATGTTTTGTGGCCTTTAACTTTTTCGGGCACATTTGCTTTGATTGACACCTTTTGCCTCCACTCTCTCTCTTGTTGTTTTTGATAGTAACAAAGGGGGAGAAAATGTAAAATGTTTTGAATTGTGTTTGGGAAGGAAAGGTTTATATGGTTGAGAATTATTTTTGAAAGGGAGAGAAATATTTTTTTTTGAATATATTTTTGTGGAATATACTGTGTTTGGCAAATGTTGAATATCCATGTATTTTTAAAATGATTATTGTTTAGTTGATGTGTTGAACTTTGGATATGCATTATTAATTATGGTTTGTAGTAAATGACTTATTGCTCAAATATGCAAAATGGACTTGTTTAATGATTTTTGAAATTTTAATTTTAGGCTTATTTTATGGGGGAGTAATTCCTTCTATGTTTTAGCCTAATTTTGCATAATTATTTGCTACTATCAAAAAGAGGGAGATTGTTGAACCTTAAGGGGTAAAACGGTCATTTTTTATGGTCACAACTAATTAAGTAAAATTGTATTTGACATGTGTATTTGAGTGTTTATTTTCAGCTCTATTAAATTTGCAATAATCAATCGTGGCATAAGCAGTGATTAATGGATCATGATTGTGACAAAGGGCAAAAGCGAAGATCAAATTTTTGTGGCAAAAGCGAAAGTAAGTTTTGATGAATGATGATTGAAATCTTCATATTAGGTGATCACAAGTGAATTCCAATTATCAGAAAAAATTTTATAGCCTAATTACAAAAATTCAAATTTGTATTTTTGGAAAAGTTCTCGAGAGCAGTCACAACCATTGTCATGATCATAAAAAATGATCTTGACGAATCGTCACCACCAAAGTCATGATCATGAAGCGCAAAAATTCAAATTTCTACTTTGGCCCTTCGATTGTCATGATTAATTCTTCATGATCATGACAAGGTCGTAGACCTGCTACATTTTTGGGTGGTTTCAACGACTTTATTTGCATTTAATGCACTTCCAACATCTATTTTCTTCTATGAGGATATAAATACAAGTCATTTTTCAGCTAGAGAAAATCAATAGAGTTGAGCAAACATATTGAGATCCATCTTTGAGCATTTACTCTTGAATTTCATCTTTAACCACCCATAATCTTCATCTTTAATTCTTGTAATTTTCATCTATCTCAAGAGTGTTCTTGAGTGTGGGTTGGTGAGTGTTTAAAACCATTATTCAAAAGCTCAATAGTGAGGTTAAGTGAGCTGGGTTAGGGTTTTATTCACTTATAAGCTAAGAGGATTGTTCTTAGCTCTTGGGTTAGAGTGTGAGCCTTGAAAACACTTATATTGGAGTGTGAGCCTTAGAAAATACTTGTATAGTTTGATTTAAGCTTGTAAGGGTTTGTTTTACACCTTGACGTAGATTGATAGTGGATTGAAACTCTCAACTTATGGTTGAGGAGAGAAGTAGGCTTTGAGGGCCGAACCTCGATAAATTCTTAGTATTTTTCTTACTCTTATCCTTTATTTAATTCTGCTCTTACTCTGTTTTTGTTTGCTCTTGGGTGTAAAATGAAGATTCCCCATATTTCTCAAAAAGCTAATTCACCCCCCTCTTTACACTTGTGGAATTACATAATGTTTGAATGAGCAGCTATTGTGGAACTCCATGATGCGGGCACTGACATTGCAAATCCTTGAACGGCTCCCATGCTTCATACAAAGATTCACCATTAAGTTGAGTGAAGCTTGTGATTTATTTTCTAAATTTTGCTGTCTTGCTCGATGGAAAGTACTTGCCCAAAAATGCCTTTGACAACACATCCCAAGAAGTGATGGATTATGGTGCAAGAGAGTGCAACCACAACTTGGCTTTATCCATTAGAGAGAAATGGAATAGCCTTTTATTGCATCCAGACTAACCCCATTCATCTTAAAAGTGTCATAAATCTCCAAAAATTGAGCTAAATGGGCGTTAGGATCTTCACTTAGGAGACCTCCAAATTGGAATTACGAGACCATTTGAATGATCGCTGGTTGGATCTCAAAGTTGTAAGCGTCTACGTTTGGTCTCACAATACTGCTCAAATTGTCTCCCGGATTGGGCATCGTGTATTCTTAAAGAGCACGATTCCTAACTTGTTGTGCCACTTGACCATCAGCCATGGTTTGCTTATCTTTCTCGCACTTTTCCTTCCGATTTTCTTACACGACTTCTCGATTTCAGGATTGATCTTTTCTAAGTTTGTTCCCTTAGATCGAGTGTTCATAAACTAGCAAAACCTGAAAAATCAATAAATAAAGCAAGTAAATAAAAAAAATAGTCTAAGAAAAATAAAAATTAAATTAATATCAATATTGCCAATCCCTGACAACGGCGCCAAGAACTTGTTGGATTCAAAACCTGCAAGCGCACGAATCGTGATTGTAGTATAAAGAGTTATCATTCCCACGAGGATTGTATTGAGTACCAATATTCTTACTTATGATCTTAGTTAGCAAATCAAATAAAAGTGAAATAGAAATTAAATAAACACATCAATATAAATTAAATTAAAATCAAATGATTAGAAGCTTAGAGCCTAGGTATAGTTTCGCTATTCTAATTCGATCATGAACACAAACTAATTGAAAAACATTGATATCAGTTACAGGTAATTGTTCTAAAATACCTAAAAACTCTGTCGAGTTCAATTAAAGATGTTAAGATTAAGATTTAACCTGATTAAGAAATTAATCTTAACTCATTAAGTTCCTTAACAATTAATTTACCATTTAGACCCCTGTCTACTGTCATGGTTCCCCAAAGAGCTCACCTACTCTCGTGGTCGAGTGGTATAAGTTCTATAAGTCTTATGCTAATAAATTCCTCTAACTTTCGTTAGTGAATTTACCCATAAACATGCAATCAATCGGGCCCTTAATTGAATACAAGATATGAATAACAACTCATAAAATTAACTGAAAATCAAATTAAATGATAAGGACTTATGTTCAATCACATCATGGAATAGTTACTCCTAACCTAAACCCTAAAAAGAGTTTATCCACATATAATTGTGGCAACAATCAAAAGAATAAAAGATGAAGAAGAAGAAAGTATGAATAAATCTCTTGAATCTTGTGACTCCTCTTCAATCTTTAGCTTCCAAGGATGTGGAATTAATTCCCTAACATTCCCTTTTTATAGAAAAGCTTGGTAGAAAACCTAATTAAACGAACTCGTTTTGAATTCTCAAGTCCTTGTTACAAAAGGAAACTTTTATGTGTTGACACCACTTCAGCATTACTTCAACATGGGCATGCAACTCTTTAAGTCAAGATTCCAGCAGGCAGCACCGGTTTCATACCGGTTTAGCATGGCAACGCATAACTTAAAGCTAAAATTTCACATTGTCACACTGGTTGAACACCTCCGATGTTGAAGTGGTGTCAGACAAATCCTTAACTTCCTTGGAATTCCTTTATAAGTTTCCCTACAAAAAGGGAAAACTAATTAGGCTTTTAAATGAAATTACTTATTTGACTAGAATTAAACCAAAACTAATAGAATCCAAAAAAAAAAAAAATAGGAATCTATAATATTTCTCAATCAAACTTAAATTATACCCAAATTAAACCAATTTATTATTCAATATTCATTAAAATTCAACTCAAAATACATGTATAAATTACACACATCATACTTTATAAACTAGCTAGTTAGGTGTATATATAGTCACAGCAAGTTATCAACATCCTAAGCCAGCAATATACCTTAGATTAGCCATGAAGAAGAGGTAACCTTTTTATTAACAAAAAATTTGGTTTGTTTCTCAACATGTTGCATGATTAGCAATCCACAAGTATACAGATCATGACAAGTAATATAATGATAAGTAAAGTATCGTTCCTGTGAGAATTGCCAATTAATCACCTATTAGTTTTAGTTAGTCTTGTTTAGAGCTTCCTAATTAACTTGAATGGAAACAACTGTAAAACTAAATAACAAGCAAATCAAGCAATCACTAAACTAACAATAAAGAGGGGTATCAATATAAGAACAATATTGTTAGGAAATTGAATTCCACATCATCATTAAACTAATGGATAAATCTAATTAAATTAATTGCATATCTCAGGTTTTCATAAGTAATTGAATACTCTCTCTCTCTCTCAAGTTATGTTCAACTCAACATGTATGAATAAATTAAAGCTCAAAACCATGACTTAACTCTCATAATCATCAAGGAAATAAGTTAATATCAAACACAAGGTATTAAGTAAACCCAAAAGAGAATTGGATAAAGTCAAGCTCTCTCAAGTCATTAACTCATCCAATTTGTGTTTGTGGTCTATTAAAACTACCATTTCTCAATGTATAGCTCTAAATAAGAGATGTATTTGGCCATATACAACATTCAACTAGCACAACAAACACAATATGCAACATAAAGAAAATAAGATCTATCATATTAAACTTAAATCAAATGGGTCTTAAATCCCAACAACTCAAAGGAAAATAGGTAAACATGGCTTCAATATTCATCATTCAATAAGAATACAACCCAAATGAATAACAAAAATTATATTCACAAGTAGAGAAAGGATATAGAAAAGTTATTAAGAAGCTTCTAAGATCTTCAACTGTAGCCTCTTCTCCAAGCTTCTTTTTCTCCTTTTGTCCTTCTCTCACTTGGGTGTATTTTCTTCTATTAGTGGGTTAGATCTTGGAATGAGAATTCTTGTGCTAAAATCTAAGGACCTTGTCCTTATATATCCCCTTCTAGGAAGTCTATAGGCGGTAGTGTTCAACACGCCCCTAAGTATTTGGCGACCATGACACTGTGTGAGCTTAGGGCCCACTAGGAAATACAGCATGGGCTTTAAGCCTATATTGGAGATAGGTGTCACCACCTGGATAAGACATAGGACACATTTTACAGCAACTAGATCCCATGGAGGGCCCCAGTAGCCGTCCTCAGGGATTGGGTTTGGAAACTGGGTATGAGCTTTTGGAATGCCCACCCAACCTTGCGATTGGCCTTCGTTTGTATTTTGTCTTTTATTACCTTTAATTATTTAATTATTTCCTTATTTACGTGAAAATTACAATTGCCTCCAAACAATATTCCAATTTTACAGTTATATCCAAATTTGCGCATTAATCCAATTTTTTGCAATTAAGTCCAACAGTCATCACAATATAAAATAAATAACTAAATGATAAAAAAAATATAAAGCTCATGTAAAGAAATGGGAAAGGAAAAAAGAGTTACATTCTTAATCATGAAAATAAATTAAATAAAAATAAACACACAAAGAAAATGGGGGAGGAGAAAATATTACAATTCATTAAACACACAAAATTGTAAAATAAATAAAATAAACATTAAAATAATTAAGAAATAACTAAAGTTGCTATAAAGCTTATTCCATCCTGAAAGTAGAATTCAAATTAGTTCTCAAAAAATAAATAGAGATAAAAAACCTACAAGAAAATAACAAAGTTAAGCTCTAAGAATAAGCCAAAATAAAAATTCAAAAATAGAAAGCAATTAAATAACACGCAAAAAGATCATAAACAATTAATTAAATAATTCCCTATCGAATAAAACATTTATCAAAAGAATAAAAAATGGGTAAGGAAAAGAATCAAACCACGTAGATCATTAACTAGTTTTGAATATTTGACTAAAAATAGAGATTCAAAAGGACACAAGCAGAAAAAGGCAAAAAGGCGACGTCGGAATGTTGAGGCATCACCCCAGGTGACTAGTGCAATAATTACATCGCCTTAAGCCGAGAAGGCGACGCCTCTTCGGTAAGGCATTGCCTGAGTTCTAATTTATGACAAAACCAAAGTTGAATTTTTCTTTAAAAAAGATAAAAAAAAGCAGGATGTTAAAGATGAATTATGAATGGAGATGCGATTTACTACAGATAAGATACAGACATATGTATTCCATACAAAAAATTCAACTTTGAATGAACAACAACCAAACAACACTACAAATTAAAATCATAAAACCAACGTTGTTTAGAAAAACCTTATTGTTTGACACTAATTGTATGCCCTATTTTGATCCTCAAAAATGTCTTAAAATGATTGCAATGATGAGTCTTAGATGATGCAAAGCCAAACTCTTCTTCCCAGCTCCTGCCCTCTGTCCTCTCTTTTTTGTCTCATTTTCTTTAATTCTCAAAACTCTTTTTTTCCTTTCTCAGCTCACTATTCTCTCCTCTGTATTTTTTACATTCTTTTTTTTTGTTCTCCCTCCTTTTCTTCTCTAATTCCTCCCCTTTTATCTCTCATTAATTCCCTCTTTAACGCTTATATTCATTCCTTTTTATTTCTCTTTATTTTTTAGCTTTGAAACTCTCTTTCTCTTCCTTCATGTTCTCCACCTTATTAGTAACATATTCCCTTGCTGTTAAATGGAGAAAATTAAGTTAAAATATGGTTTTCTCCATCATTTTAAAAACAGCTTGGCATCATTAAGATGAGGCATCACCACAGTGCACTAAGACGTCGTCTCAGTAAGGTGATATAATGCAAATATGCATAGCTATTTAGTATAGTTTAATATCATTTTCATATAGTTTTTGTTATGTCTATGTGTTTATTTGATTATGTATTTGTTATTTTTACTTCTAAGTGTTTTTATTTGTTGTTTGTGTGTTTCATACATGTTTTTAGCCTTGAATTGGTACATGGAAGAAGCTTG